>CM055824.1:2074884-2094936 GCA_029582265.1 Zoroaster sp. YZ-2022
TAGTTTTTTTTTTTTGAAACTAAATTAAATTTTCAAGGGTTTTTTTTCATGGGGGTTTAGGGGGGTTTAAACCAAATTTAAAATAGCTGTTTTTCAAAGGGGGGTTTAATTTTGAATAAAAATTTTCCCCCTTTTAAAATTTGTTTTCCCAAAAGAATTTTTTAAAATTTTGGGGCTGATTTTGGGGGAAACCCCCAATGAAAGTTTTTCACTTTGGGATGGGGGTTTTGGGGAAATAATTATTTCAAAAAATTTTTTTTTGAAAAAGGGGAAAAAAATTTAAAAATTAAAAAAATTTGGGCCCCCGGGGAAAAATTTAAAAAATTAAATAAAATGTTTTTTAAATGTTAGTAGATTTTTTTGGGGGAAACCCCGTAAATTGGTATTTTCGACTAGTGCCTGGGGGCCTTTTAAATAATTATCAAATTTAAAAGTTGGGTTTTTTAAAGGGGGAACCTAGTTTAATTTAGATATAAAATTATCACTCCTTTAAAAAATTTTAAAATTATTCCCAACCCCCGAAATGTTTTTTAAATTTTTGTTTATTGTTTCCCGGGAAAGCATCAGTTTTTATTTTAAGGGCAAATTTGGGGCGTTTGGGGACAAAAAAAATTTTCCAAATTAAAGTATGGTGTTTTCTGAAAGGGGGGCCAAACTTTAATTTGAAAAAAATTATCGCCTCCGAAAATTTAAAAATTTTTAAATTAAAATTTTTTTGTAAAAGAACGTTTTGGGGTGAAAAAAGAAACTATTTTTTGAGGGCTTGTATCCAATTTTAAAATTTTTTCAAAAAAGGGGGGTTTTTAAAAAGGGAAAAAGCTTTTTTAAAAAAAAAATTATCCCCCCTGAAAATTTTTTAACAACAAAAGTTTTTTGTAAATGAAATTTGGGTTTTCCGAAACCCTTCATTGGTAATTTTAAACATTTAAGGGTTTTTGGGGAAAAAAAAATTTAAAATTAAAATATTTTTTTCGGGGCCTCTTTAAAATTTTAAATTAAAATTTCCCCCTTTAAAATTTAAATTTTTCCCCCAAAATTTTTTTGTAAACTGTAAGTTTAGTTTGGGGCCCTTTTTTTACCTTTTTAAGGGCTAAGTGTCCATGGAGGCCGTTTAAGGTACGAAATAATTATCCAAATTCAAAAGTATGGTGTTTTTCTGAAAGGGAGAACCTAAGCTTTTAATTTAGATATAAAATTATTTGGCATCCCTTGAAAACTTTAAAAGTTATTCCCAACCCAGAAATGTGTTTTTGTAACACTGTATAGTGCTGTATTGTTTGCGGTGAAACCGCATGCAAGTTGACCGTATTTTACAGAGGGCTAAGTGTCCATGGAGGCCGTTTAAGGTACGAAATAATTATCCAAATTCAAAAGTATGGTGTTTTTCTGAAAGGGGAGAACATAAGCTTTAATTTAGATATAAAATTATCGGCCTCCCTTGAAAACTTTAAAAGTTATTCCCAACCATAGAAATGTTTTTTTTTGTAACACTGTATAGTGCTGTATTGTTTGCGGTGAAACCGCATGCAAGTTGACGGCATTTTACAGAGGGATATGTGTCCATGGAGGCCGTTTAAGGTACGAAATAATTATCCAAATTCAAAATTATCCAAATTATCCAAAATATGGTGTTTTTCTGAAAGGGGAGAAGCTACGCATTAATTTAGATATAAAATTATCGGCCTCCCTTGAAAACTTTAAAAGTTATTCCCAACCATAGAAATGTTTTTTTTTGTAACACTGTATAGTGCTGTATTGTTTGCGGTGAAACCGCATGCAAGTTGAAGGTATTTTACAGAGGGCTATATGTGCATGGAGGCCGTTTAAGGTACGAAATAATTAACCAAATTCAAAAGTATGCTGTTTTTCTGAAAGGGGAGAACCTAAGCTTTAATTTAGATATAAAATTATCGGCCTCCCTTGAAAACTTTAAAAGTTATTCCCAACCACAGAATTTTTTTTTTGTAACACTGTATAGTGCTGTATTGTTTGCGGTGAAACCTCATGCAAGTCGACGGTATTTTACAAAGGGCTATGTGTCCATGGGGGCCGTTTAAGGTGCGAAATAATTATCCAAATTCAAAAGTATTGTGTTTTACTGAAAGGGGAGAACCTAAGCTTTAATTTAGATATAAAATTATCGGCCTCCCTTGAAAACTTTAAAAGTTATTCCCAACCATAGAAATGTTTTTTTATAACACTGTATAGTGCTGTATTGTTTGCGGTGAAACCGCATGCAAGTTGACGGCATTTTACAGAGGGCTATGTGTCCATGGAGGCCGTTTAAGGTACGAAATAATTATCCAAATTCAAAAGTATGGTGTTTTTTTCTGAAGGGAGAACCTACGATTTAATTTAGATATAACATTATCGTCCTCCCTTGAAAACTTTAAAAGTTATTCCCAACCCTAGAAATGTTTTTTTGTAACACTGTATAGTGCTGTATTGTTTGCGGTGAAACCGCATGCAAGTTGACCGTATTTTACAGAGGGCTAAGGGTCCATGGAGGCCGTTTAAGGTACGAAATAATTATCCAAATTCAAAAGTATGGTGTTTTTCTGAAAGGGGAGAACCTAAGCTTTAATTTAGATATAAAATTATCGGCCTCCCTTGAAAATTTTAAAAGTTATTCCCAACCATAGAAATGTTTTTTTTGTAACACTGTATAGTGATGTATTGTTTGCGGTGAAACCGCATGCAAGTTGACGGTATTTTACAGAGGGCTATGTGTCCATGGAGGCCGTTTAAGGTACGAAATAATTATGAGGGCGCTATTTATGAGCTGCCATGTTGTTTTACCTTCTCTGTTTGAATTAGTTTTAAATCTCACTTAATCTTCGTGGTTTTTAACATCCAGTTTTTATCTTCTGATTATTTCTTCTTTTTGGTGTTCTCTCGTGGATGTGTGACATTTGTGTGGATTTTCGATGTGCATATACCTTGGATTTTAACATTTTCGTGGATTGCTGTGGACCAACCCCATCCAAATGCAGTGGCCGCCATGATGGTTTGCGTGCATGTATCGTTGATATTTTAATGCGTATGTTTGATCATCCTTAATGTGTTTGATCAATCTCTCTTAATCTTCGTGGTTTTTACATGTACATCCAGTTTTTATCTTCCGACTATTTCTTCTTTTTGGTGTTCTCTCGTGGATGTGTGACATTTGTGTGGATTTTGTTATGTGCATGTACCTTGGATTTTAACATTTTCGTGGATTGCTGCGGACAAGCCCCTTCTTATGCAGTGGCCGTCATGATGGTTTGTGTGCATGTATCATTGACATTTTAATGCGTTTGATCATGGTTTCGATGTTTTCTTAACATTTTGATATACATGTGAATTTGTGAAAGTTGTGAACTTGTGTGACTGTTGCATTGGCAACTATGAATCTGAGAGTTCATGGTGCAACGCTATTACCATTAGTATTTTTTCTACTGGTGAACCAACTAACTACACCGCAGTTTTCTAGTTTGAGCAGGGGCTTCGGCCCATCTAGAACATTTCGTAGAACATCTCGACAGGTACGTTCTGAACATGAATTAGTTCCATTATTTTTTCGGCCATGTCTGCGTTTGCTGAGTTTAGATCGTTCCAGTACCACTTGGCCAACAAAAAAGCCATTAGTCGGATGGAGTAAGCATGGCTACACTTGCTTAGCCATACCTGGTCATGACCCTCCAATTGACGTGACCATATTTATGGATGTTTCAAGAAACCCCGGCCCATATGGTGAGCAGATAACACAAACGTGTATGAACCCCGAGTTGATTGATTCGAACAGTGGATCTATGAAACTGAAATATTCTCGCACACAGTTATTTGGCATTCGTCATTTTGGTCATTTTGTTGATCCTCAAACTTTTCAGATCCTTAAAATGTACGGTCTCCTTCGATATAGAGGAAAACGGGCAGGTAGACGCCGAATTCCTGTTATTATTGACCTCTTCCCACGTCAGTATTATTGTGGTGATACTGTCAACAAACCCAGGCAGTTCCAGCAGAATCGTACTTTAATATCAGTGCCACTTACATCGTTCCCTGCAACACATAGTTTCACCTTGTTTGAAACTCTGCAGTTTGAACACAAGGTCAGTCAAATGTAAATCAGCTGATTTTGTTGATTATGTAACAACTTGCGGTGCTGACATATTTGCTTTGACTGAAACTTGGCTTACTGAAATGGATACGGCCCACAAAGTTGAAATCACTCCACCTGGTTTTCAGCTTCAGGATCACCCACGTATTGGGCGTATTGGAGGTAGTACAGCTGTACTTCTAAGGGACAACATGCGCATCAATGAAGTTACTGATTTTGAACAACTTAGATCATTTGAACATTCTGAATGGATTATCAAGCACGGAACTATGCATTTAGGCTTGTAATAATTTACAGGCCACCGTATTCTTCTAATTATCCGATCACTACCAGTTTATTTTTAACCGAATTCACTACTTATTTAGAATCAATTGTGTTATCACCAGAACCACTTCTTGTTACTGGAGACTTTAATATTCATGGATTGGATGTTGCCGAAAACCATGATGCATTGCGTCTGTTGGAAATTCTTGAATCGATGGGACTTCATCAACATGTCAATCAACCCAACACACGAGAGGTCATATATTAGACCTGATCATCACGCGTCAGTGTGACGACTTATTGGACGGTTTACCCACCACTGATTATTTGTTCTCAGACCATTTTTCTGTTCTTTGTAACTTGAAAGGGCTAAACCACACTGCCTGTTGAACATGTTACATTTAGGAAAATCAAATCGATTGATATTGAGTCTTTTAAGAATGATGTGGCTAATACAAATCTTTGTTTAAATTCACCTGTAAACTTGGATGAACTTGCTCGTTGTTATAACAAAACTCTTGCAGATGTGTTAAATCGCCATGCCCCGCTTCAAACTAAAACTGTCGCTGTCAGACCTCTCATACCTTGGTTTAGTGCTGAAATCAAAGCTTCCAAAAAATTACGTAGGAAGTTAGAGAGGACATGGAGGTATACTGGTAGTGAAATGGATTTAATGAACTATAAGACACAGAAAATCACACCAATTACCTCATGAGTAAAGCACGTAAAAACTTTTATACTAATTTGATAAGTGAGAATAGTTGTAATTCAAAGAAATTGTTTAACGCTGTGAACAAATTGTTAAAACCACACACTAAAACAGTGCTGCCTGATTCAATTACTAATCAAAATTTAGTAAATGACATGGGTAGCTTCTTCATTCAGAAGATAAACTGATATTCATTCGAAAATTGATAACCTACTCCCTGCTGCTGAAAATGGTGAATTGTGTGAAGCTGAGGAGATTAGGCCAACTGTTCTGTTTGAGTGCTTTTCTCCACTCACTGAGCATGATGTTAAAACTCTCATTACTAAAGGTTCTAAGAAGTCATGTCCATTAGACCCTATGCCTACTCAGGTTGTTTTAGGTTGTTTGGACAATTTTATTGCCTGTTCCTCACTAGGATCATTAATTTATCTTTTAGAGTTGGGTGAATTTCCAACCGATTGGAAGGAAGCCCTCATTTTTCCATTACTTAAAAAAAGAAAATTTAGATCCAGCTGTTTTTAAAGAATTATCGTCCAATCAGTAATCTCCAGTATATATCCAAGCTAACTGAAAGGGCAGTATTTGAACAAGTTCATAAACACATGACTGTCAATTCATTGTATCCTCAGTTACAATCAGCCTATAGAAAAATCACAGTACGGAGACAGCCCTGTTAAAAAGTGAAAATGATATTTTGATGAAAATGAATTCTCAACATGTTACTTTGTTAGTACTTTTGGATCTTAGTGCTGCCTTTGACACTGTTGATTATACGATTTTATTGAATCGGCTTCCAGTCTAAGGTGGGGATTTTGGGTAAAGCACTAGATTGGTTTGGCTCATATTTAACTGGGAGAAAACAACGTGTTTCAATGCAAGGACCCTGTCTGATAGGTTTGATCTTAAGTGTGGAGTCCCGCAGGGATCATGTTTGGGACCATTGCTGTTCATTATATATTCATCTAAGTTGTTTGACATAGTTGAGCATCATCTTCCAAATATTCACTGCTATGCTGATGATACCCAATTATATTTATCGTTTAAGCCTTGTAGTATGTTCAATCAGAAGCAAGCTGTGACTGCCATGGAGAACTGTATCCATGACATACGGCAATGGATGTTGCAGGATAAACTCATGATAAATGATGCAAAAACAGAATTTCTTGTTATTGGTACTCAACAGCAATTATCTAAACTTACTATATCAAATATAAGAGTGGGAGATGCTATCATTTCATCATCAATGCATGTGCGTAATTTGGGGTCCTGGTTCGATTCAAGGTTATGCATGGATAAGCATATTACTAGTACATGTTCTGCATCATTCTATCATATTCATAACATCAGAAAAATTAGTAAATATCTTTCTAGGGATGCTCTAGTTATCTTAATTCACGCATTTATAACTAGTCGCCTTGACTATTGCAATAGTTTATTTTATGGTCTCCCAGATGCACAATTAATCAAATTACAAAGAGTTCAAAATACGGCGGCCAGAATTGTGTATGGTGCGTCACGACGGAGCCACATTACACCAATACTTCGTCAGCTGCATTGGTTACCAATTTATTTTCGTATTCAGTTTAAAATATTACTATTGACATTTAAGGCTCTTCATAATTTAGCACCTAGGTATATCACTGATTTGTTAAGTATTAAAACCCATTCTCACTATTCATTACGGTCAAACACAAAGGTGCAATTAAGTTATCCAAAAGGAAAAATGCAGAAAACAACTGGGGACAGGGCATTTTCTTCAGCGGCACCCCACTTGTGGAACCAATTGCCACTTGAAATTCAGACAGCTCAGTCACTTGCCATTTTTAAGAGTAAACTTAAAACATTTCTTTTTAAGACTGCATTTTAAGACTTCCTTTTGGGTTATTTTGTGTTGTGATTGAATTTTTATGAAGGTGGTACTTGGTTTTAATGTAATTGTTTGTTTTGTTTTTTAGTGGTTGGTTGCTAATTAGTTTTACCTATTAAGTTTTACTTGGCTTATTGTAATGCGCATTTGAACATTTTTTATGGAATCTGCGCAATATAAATTAATAATAATTATTATTATTATCCAAATTCAAAAGTATTGTGTTTTACTGAAAGGGGAGAACCTAAGCTTTAATTTAGATATAAAATTATCGGCCTCCCTTGAAAACTTTAAAAGTTATTCCCAACCATAGAAATGTTTTTTTTGTAACACTGTACAGTGCTGTATTGTTTGCGGTGAAACCGCATGCAAGTTGACGGCATTTTACAGAGGGATATGTGTCCATGGAGGCCGTTTAAGGTACGAAATAATTATCCAAATTCAAAATTATCAAAATTATCCAAAATATGGTGTTTTCTCGAAGGGAGAACCTACGCTTTAATTTAGATATAAAATTATCGGCCTCTCTTGAAAACTTTAAAAGTTATTCCCAACCATAGAAATGTTTTTTTTTTGTAACACTGTATAGTGCTGTATTGTTTGCGGTGAAACCGCATGCAAGTTGACGGTATTTTACAGAGGGCTATATGTGCATGGAGGCCGTTTAAGGTACGAAATAATTAACCAAATTCAAAAGTATGGTGTTTTTCTGAAAGGGGAGAACCTAAGCTTTAATTTAGATATAAAATTATCGGCCTCCCTTGAAAATTTAAAAGTTATTCCCAACCATAGAAATGTTTTTTTTGTAACACTGTATAGTGCTGTATTGTTTGCGGTGAAACCGCATGCAAGTTGACGGCATTTTACAGAGGGCTATGTGTCCATGGAGGCCGTTTAAGGTACGAAATAATTATCCAAATTCAAAAGTATTGTGTTTTTCTGAAAGGGGAGAACCTAAGCTTTAATTTTGATATAAAATTATCGGCCTCCCTTGAAAACTTTAAAAGTTATTCCCAACCATAGAAATGTTTTTTTTGTAACACTGTATAGTGATGTATTGTTTGCGGTGAAACCGCATGCAAGTTGACGGTATTTACAGAGGGCTATGTGTCCATGGAGGCCGTTTAAGGTACGAAATAATTATCCAAATTCAAAAGTATGGTGTTTTTCTGAAAGGGGAGAACCTAAGCTTTAATTTAGATATAAAATTATCGGCCTCCCTTGAAAACTTTAAAAGTTATTCCCAACCATTGAAATGTTTTTTTTGTAACACTGTATATTGTTTGCGGTGAAACCGCATGCAAGTTGACGGTATTTTACAGAGGGCTATGTGTCCATGGAGGCCGTTTAAGGTACGAAATAATTATCCAAATTCAAAAGTATGGTGTTTTTCTGAAAGGGGAGAACCTACGATTTAATTTAGATATACAATTATCGGCCTCCCTTGAAAACTTTAAAAGTTATTCCCAACCCTAGAAATGTTTTTTTTAACACTGTATAGTGCTGTATTGTTTGCGGTGAAACCTCATGCAAGTCGACGGTATTTTACAGAGGGCTATGTGTCCATGGAGGCCGTTTAAGGTACGAAATAATTATCCAAATTCAAAATTATTTGTTTTTTCTTAAATGGTATAACCTAAGCTTTAATTTTGATATAAAATTATCGGCCTCCCTTGAAAACTTTAAAAGTTATTCCCAACCATAGAAATGTTTTTTTTGTAACACTGTATAGTGATGTATTGTTTGCGGTGAAACCGCATGCAAGTTGACGGTATTTTACAGAGGGCTATGTGTCCATGGAGGCCGTTTAACGTACGAAATAATTATCCAAATTCAAAAGTATTGTGTTTTTCTGAAAGGGGAGAACCTAAGCTTTAATTTTGATATAAAATTATCGGCCTCCCTTGAAAACTTTAAAAGTTATTCCCAACCATAGAAATGTTTGTTTTGTAACACTGTATAGTGATGTATTGTTTGCGGTGAAACCGCATGCAAGTTGACGGTATTTTACAGAGGGCTATGTGTCCATGGAGGCCGTTTAAGGTACGAAATAATTATCCAAATTCAAAAGTATTGTGTTTTACTGAAAGGGGAGAACCTAAGCTTTAATTTAGATATAAAATTATCGGCCTCCCTTGAAAACTTTAAAAGTTATTCCCAACCATAGAAATGCTTTTTTTGTAACACTGTATAGTGCTGTATTGTTTGCGGTGAAACCGCATGCAAGTTGACGGCATTTTACAGAGGGCTATGTGTCCATGGAGGCCGTTTAAGGTACGAAATAATTATCCAAATTCAAAAGTATTGTGTTTTTCTGAAAGGGGAGAACCTAAGCTTTAATTTTGATATAAAATTATCGGCCTCCCTTGAAAACTTTAAAAGTTATTCCCAACCATAGAAATGTTTTTTTTGTAACACTGTATAGTGATGTATTGTTTGCGGTGAAACCGCATGCAAGTTGACGGTATTTTACAGAGGGCTATGTGTCCATGGAGGCCGTTTAAGGTACGAAATAATTATCCAAATTCAAAAGTATTGTGTTTTACTGAAAGGGGAGAACCTAAGCTTTAATTTAGATATAAAATTATCGGCCTCCCTTGAAAACTTTAAAAGTTATTCCCAACCATAGAAATGTTTTTTTTGTAACACTGTATAGTGCTGTATTGTTTGCGGTGAAACCGCATGCAAGTTGACGGCATTTTACAGAGGGATATGTGTCCATGGAGGCCGTTTAAGGTACGAAATAATTATCCAAATTCAAAATTATCCAAATTATCCAAAATATGGTGTTTTTCTGAAAGGGGAGAACCTACGCTTTAATTTAGATATAAAATTATCGGCCTGCCTTGAAAACTTTAAAAGTTATTCCCAACCATAGAAATGTTTTTTTTTATAACACTGTATAGTGCTGTATTGTTTGCGGTGAAACCGCATGCAAGTTGACGGCATTTTACAGAGGGCTATGTGTCCATGGAGGCCGTTTAAGGTACGAAATAATTATCCAAATTCAAAAGTATGGTGTTTTTCTGAAAGGGGAGAACCTACGATTTAATTTAGATATAACATTATCGTCCTCCCTTGAAAACTTTAAAAGTTATTCCCAACCCTAGAAATGTTTTTTTGTAACACTGTATAGTGCTGTATTGTTTGCGGTGAAACCGCATGCAAGTTGACCGTATTTTACAGAGGGCTAAGGGTCCATGGAGGCCGTTTAAGGTACGAAATAATTATCCAAATTCAAAAGTATGGTGTTTTTCTGAAAGGGGAGAACCTAAGCTTTAATTTAGATATAAAATTATCGGCCTCCCTTGAAAATTTTAAAAGTTATTCCCAACCATAGAAATGTTTTTTTTGTAACACTGTATAGTGATGTATTGTTTGCGGTGAAACCGCATGCAAGTTGACGGTATTTTACAGAGGGCTATGTGTCCATGGAGGCCGTTTAAGGTACGAAATAATTATGAGGGCGCTATTTATGAGCTGCCATGTTGTTTTACCTTCTCTGTTTGAATTAGTTTTAAATCTCACTTAATCTTCGTGGTTTTTAACATCCAGTTTTTATCTTCTGATTATTTCTTCTTTTTGGTGTTCTCTCGTGGATGTGTGACATTTGTGTGGATTTTCGATGTGCATATACCTTGGATTTTAACATTTTCGTGGATTGCTGTGGACAAGCCCCTTCCAAATGCAGTGGCCGCCATGATGGTTTGCGTGCATGTATCGTTGATATTTTAATGCGTATGTTTGATCATCCTTAATGTGTTTGATCAATCTCTCTTAATCTTCGTGGTTTTTACATGTACATCCAGTTTTTATCTTCCGACTATTTCTTCTTTTTGGTGTTCTCTCGTGGATGTGTGACATTTGTGTGGATTTTGTTATGTGCATGTACCTTGGATTTTAACATTTTCGTGGATTGCTGCGGACAAGCCCCTTCTTATGCAGTGGCCGTCATGATGGTTTGTGTGCATGTATCATTGACATTTTAATGCGTTTGATCATGGTTTCGATGTTTTCTTAACATTTTGATATACATGTGAATTTGTGAAAGTTGTGAACTTGTGTGACTGTTGCATTGGCAACTATGAATCTGAGAGTTCATGGTGCAACGCTATTACCATTAGTATTTTTTCTACTGGTGAACCAACTAACTACACCGCAGTTTTCTAGTTTGAGCAGGGCTTCGGCCCATCTAGAACATTTCGTAGAACATCTCGACAGGTACGTTCTGAACATGAATTAGTTCCATTATTTTTTCGGCCATGTCTGCGTTTGCTGAGTTTAGATCGTTCCAGTACCACTTGGCCAACAAAAAAGCCATTAGTCGGATGGAGTAAGCATGGCTACACTTGCTTAGCCATACCTGGTCATGACCCTCCAATTGACGTGACCATATTTATGGATGTTTCAAGAAACCCCGGCCCATATGGTGAGCAGATAACACAAACGTATGAAACCCCGAGTTGATTGATTCGAACAGTGGATCTATGAAACTGAAATATTCTCGCACACAGTTATTTGGCATTCGTCATTTTGGTCATTTTGTTGATCCTCAAACTTTTCAGATCCTTAAAATGTACGGTCTCCTTCGATATAGAGGAAAACGGGCAGGTAGACGCCGAATTCCTGTTATTATTGACCTCTTCCCACGTCAGTATTATTGTGGTGATACTGTCAACAAACCCAGGCAGTTCCAGCAGAATCGTACTTTAATATCAGTGCCACTTACACGTTCCCTGCAACACATAGTTTCACCTTGTTTGAAACTCTGCAGTTTGAACACAAGGTCAGTCAAATGTAAATCAGCTGATTTTGTTGATTATGTAACAACTTGCGGTGCTGACATATTTGCTTTGACTGAAACTTGGCTTACTGAAATGGATACGGCCCACAAAGTTGAAATCACTCCACCTGGTTTTCAGCTTCAGGATCACCACGTATTGGGCGTATTGGAGGTAGTACAGCTGTACTTCTAAGGGACAACATGCGCATCAATGAAGTTACTGATTTTGAACAACTTAGATCATTTGAACATTCTGAATGGATTATCAAGCACAGGAACTATGCATTTGGGCTTGTAATAATTTACAGGCCACCGTATTCTTCTAATTATCCGATCACTACCAGTTTATTTTTAACCGAATTCACTACTTATTTAGAATCAATTGTGTTATCACCAGAACCACTTCTTGTTACTGGAGACTTTAATATTCACATGGATGTTGCCGAAAACCATGATGCATTGCGTCTGTTGGAAATTCTTGAATCGATGGGACTTCATCAACATGTCAATCAACCAACACACGAGAGAGGTCATATATTAGACCTGATCATCACGCGTCAGTGTGACGACTTATTGGACGGTTTACCCACCACTGATTATTTGTTCTCAGACCATTTTTCTGTTCTTTGTAACTTGAAAAGGGCTAAACCCACACTGCCTGTTGAACATGTTACATTTAGGAAAATCAAATCGATTGATATTGAGTCTTTTAAGAATGATGTGGCTAATACAAATCTTTGTTTAAATTCACCTGTAAACTTGGATGAACTTGCTCGTTGTTATAACAAAACTCTTGCAGATGTGTTAAATCGCCATGCCCCGCTTCAAACTAAAACTGTCGCTGTCAGACCTCTCATACCTTGGTTTAGTGCTGAAATCAAAGCTTCCAAAAAATTACGTAGGAAGTTAGAGAGGACATGGAGGTATACTGGTAGTGAAATGGATTTAATGAACTATAAGACACAGAAAAATCACACCAATTACCTCATGAGTAAAGCACGTAAAAACTTTTATACTAATTTGATAAGTGAGAATAGTTGTAATTCAAAGAAATTGTTTAACGCTGTGAACAAATTGTTAAAACCACACACTAAAACAGTGCTGCCTGATTCAATTACTAATCAAAATTTAGTAAATGACATGGTAGCTTCTTCATTCAGAAGATAACCGATATTCATTCGAAAATTGATAACCTACTCCCTGCTGCTGAAAATGGTGAATTGTGTGAAGCTGAGGAGATTAGGCCAACTGTTCTGTTTGAGTGCTTTTCTCCACTCACTGAGCATGATGTTAAAACTCTCATTACTAAAGGTTCTAAGAAGTCATGTCCATTAGACCCTATGCCTACTCAGGTTGTTTTAGGTTGTTTTGGACAATTTATTGCCTGTTCTCACTAGGATCATTAATTTATCTTTAGAGTTGGGTGAATTTCCAACCGATTGGAAGGAAGCCCTCATTTTTCCATTACTTAAAAAAGAAAATTTAGATCCAGCTGTTTTTAAGAATTATCGTCCAATCAGTAATCTCCAGTATATATCCAAGCTAACTGAAAGGGCAGTATTTGAACAAGTTCATAAACACATGACTGTCAATTCATTGTATCCTCAGTTACAATCAGCCTATAAAAAATCACAGTACGGAGACAGCCCTGTTAAAAGTGAAAAATGATATTTTGATGAAAATGAATTCTCAACATGTTACTTTGTTAGTACTTTTGGATCTTAGTGCTGCCTTTGACACTGTTGATTATACGATTTTATTGAATCGGCTTCAGTCTAAGGTGGGGATTTTGGGTAAAGCACTAGATTGGTTTGGCTCATATTTAACTGGGAGAAAACAACGTGTTTCAATGCAAGGGACCCTGTCTGATAGGTTTGATCTTAAGTGTGGAGTCCCGCAGGGATCATGTTTGGGACCATTGCTGTTCATTATATATTCATCTAAGTTGTTTGACATAGTTGAGCATCATCTTCCAAATATTCACTGCTATGCTGATGATACCCAATTATATTTATCGTTTAAGCCTTGTAGTATGTTCAATCAGAAGCAAGCTGTGACTGCCATGGAGAACTGTATCCATGACATACGGCAATGGATGTTGCAGGATAAACTCATGATAAATGATGCAAAAACAGAATTTCTTGTTATTGGTACTCAACAGCAATTATCTAAACTTACTATATCAAATATAAGAGTGGGAGATGCTATCATTTCATCATCAATGCATGTGCGTAATTTGGGGTCCTGGTTCGATTCAAGGTTATGCATGGATAAGCATATTACTAGTACATGTTCTGCATCATTCTATCATATTCATAACATCAGAAAAATTAGTAAATATCTTTCTAGGGATGCTCTAGTTATCTTAATTCACGCATTTATAACTAGTCGCCTTGACTATTGCAATAGTTTATTTTATGGTCTCCCAGATGCACAATTAATCAAATTACAAAGAGTTCAAAATACGGCGGCCAGAATTGTGTATGGTGCGTCACGACGGAGCCACATTACACCAATACTTCGTCAGCTGCATTGGTTACCAATTTATTTTCGTATTCAGTTTAAAATATTACTATTGACATTTAAGGCTCTTCATAATTTAGCACCTAGGTATATCACTGATTTGTTAAGTATTAAAACCCATTCTCACTATTCATTACGGTCAAACACAAAGGTGCAATTAAGTTATCCAAAAGGAAAAATGCAGAAAACAACTGGGGACAGGGCATTTTCTTCAGCGGCACCCCACTTGTGGAACCAATTGCCACTTGAAATTCAGACAGCTCAGTCACTTGCCATTTTTAAGAGTAAACTTAAAACATTTCTTTTTAAGACTGCATTTTAAGACTTCCTTTTGGGTTATTTTGTGTTGTGATTGAATTTTTATGAAGGTGGTACTTGGTTTTAATGTAATTGTTTGTTTTGTTTTTTAGTGGTTGGTTGCTAATTAGTTTTACCTATTAAGTTTTACTTGGCTTATTGTAATGCGCATTTGAACATTTTTTATGGAATCTGCGCAATATAAATTAATAATAATTATTATTATTATCCAAATTCAAAAGTATTGTGTTTTACTGAAAGGGGAGAACCTAAGCTTTAATTTAGATATAAAATTATCGGCCTCCCTTGAAAACTTTAAAAGTTATTCCCAACCATAGAAATGTTTTTTTTGTAACACTGTATAGTGCTGTATTGTTTGCGGTGAAACCGCATGCAAGTTGACGGCATTTTACAGAGGGATATGTGTCCATGGAGGCCGTTTAAGGTACGAAATAATTATCCAAATTCAAAATTATCCAAATTATCCAAAATATGGTGTTTTTCTGAAAGGGGAGAACCTACGCTTTAATTTAGATATAAAATTATCGGCCTCTCTTGAAAACTTTAAAAGTTATTCCCAACCATAGAAATGTTTTGTTTTGTAACACTGTATAGTGCTGTATTGTTTGCGGTGAAACCGCATGCAAGTTGACGGTATTTTACAGAGGGCTATATGTGCATGGAGGCCGTTTAAGGTACGAAATAATTAACCAAATTCAAAAGTATGGTGTTTTTCTGAAAGGGGAGAACCTAAGCTTTAATTTAGATATAAAATTATCGGCCTCCCTTGAACATTTTAAAAGTTATTCCCAACCATAGAAATGTTTTTTTTGTAACACTGTATAGTGCTGTATTGTTTGCGGTGAAACCGCATGCAAGTTGACGGCATTTTACAGAGGGCTATGTGTCCATGGAGGCCGTTTAAGGTACGAAATAATTATCCAAATTCAAAAGTATTGTGTTTTTCTGAAAGGGGAGAACCTAAGCTTTAATTTTGATATAAAATTATCGGCCTCCCTTGAAAACTTTAAAAGTTATTCCCAACCATAGAAATGCTTTTTTTGTAACACTGTATAGTGATGTATTGTTTGCGGTGAAACCGCATGCAAGTTGACGGTATTTTACAGAGGGCTATGTGTCCATGGAGGCCGTTTAAGGTACGAAATAATTATCCAAATTCAAAAGTGGTGTTTTTCTGAAAGGGGAGAACCTAAGCTTTAATTTAGATATAAAATTATCGGCCTCCCTTGAAAACTTTAAAAGTTATTCCCAACCATTGAAATGTTTTTTTTGTAACACTGTATATTGTTTGCGGTGAAACCGCATGCAAGTTGACGGTATTTTACAGAGGGCTATGTGTCCATGGAGGCCGTTTAAGGTACGAAATAATTATCCAAATTCAAAAGTATGGTGTTTTTCTGAAAGGGGAGAACCTACGATTTAATTTAGATATACAATTATCGGCCTCCCTTGAAAACTTTAAAAGTTATTCCCAACCCTAGAAATGTTTTTTTTAACACTGTATAGTGCTGTATTGTTTGCGGTGAAACCTCATGCAAGTCGACGGTATTTTACAGAGGGCTATGTGTCCATGGAGGCCGTTTAAGGTACGAAATAATTATCCAAATTCAAAAGTATTGTGTTTTTCTGAAAGGGGAGAACCTAAGCTTTAATTTTGATATAAAATTATCGGCCTCCCTTGAAAAATATAAAATTATTCCCAACCAAAGAACTGTTTGATTGTAACACTGTATAGTGATGTATTGTTTGCGGTGAAACCGCATGCAAGTTGACGGTATTTTACAGAGGGCTATGTGTCCATGGAGGCCGTTTAACGTACGAAATAATTATCCAAATTCAAAAGTATTGTGTTTTTCTGAAAGGGGAGAACCTAAGCTTTAATTTTGATATAAAATTATCGGCCTCCCTTGAAAACTTTAAAAGTTATTCCCAACCATAGAAATGTTTTTTTGTAACACTGTATAGTGATGTATTGTTTGCGGTGAAACCGCATGCAAGTTGACGGTATTTTACAGAGGGCTATGTGTCCATGGAGGCCGTTTAAGGTACGAAATAATTATCCAAATTCAAAAGTATTGTGTTTTACTGAAAGGGTAGAACCTAAGCTTTAATTTAGATATAAAATTATCGGCCTCCCTTGAAAACTTTAAAAGTTATTCCCAACCATAGAAATGTTTTTTTGTAACACTGTATAGTGCTGTATTGTTTGCGGTGAAACCGCATGCAAGTTGACGGCATTTTACAGAGGGCTATGTGTCCATGGAGGCCGTTAAAGGTGGAAATAATTATCCAAATTCAAAAGTATTGGGTTTTTCTGAAAGGGGAGAACCTAAGCTTTAATTTTGATATAAAATTATCGGCCTCCTCTGAAAACTTTAAAAGTTATTCCCAACCCTAGAAATGTTTTTTGTAACACTGTATAGTGATGTATTGTTTGCGGTGAAACCGCATGCAAGTTGACGGTATTTTACAGAGGGCTATGTGTCCATGGAGGCCGTTTAAGGTACGAAATAATTATCCAAATTAAAATTATCTATAGTGTTTTTCTGAAAGGTGGAGAACCTAAGCTTTAATTTAGATATAAAATTATCGGCCTCCCTTGAAAACTTTTAAAGTTATTCCCAACCATAGAAATGTTTTTTTTTTGTAACACTGTATAGTGCTGTATTGTTTGCGGTGAAACCGCATGCAAGAAGTCGAAAATAAAGAGAGAGATATGTGTCCATGGAGGCCGTTTAAGGTACGAAATAATTATCCAAATTCAAAATTATCCAAATTATCCAAAATATGGTGTTTTTCTGAAAGGGGAGAACCTACGATTTAATTTAGATATAAAATTATCGGCCTGCCTTGAAAACTTTAAAAGTTATTCCCAACCATAGAAATGTTTTTTTGTAACACTGTATAGTGCTGTATTGTTTGCGGTGAAACCGCATGCAAGTTGACGGTATTTTACAGAGGGCTATGTGTCCATGGAGGCCGTTTAAGGTGCGAAATAATTATCCAAATTCGAAAGTATGGTGTTTTTTTCTGAAAGGGGAGAACCTAAGCTTTAATTTAGATATAACATTATCGGCCTCCCTTGAAAACTTTAAAAGTTATTCCCAACCATAGAAATGTTTTTTTTGTAACACTGTATAGTGCTGTATTGTTTGCGGTGAAACCGCATGCAAGTTGACGGTATTTTACAGAGGGCTATATGTGCATGGAGGCCGTTTAAGGTACGAAATAATTAACCAAATTCAAAAGTATGGTGTTTTTCTGAAAGGAGAGAACCTACGCTTTAATTTAGATATAAAATTATCGGCCTCCCTTGAAAACTTTAAAAGTTATTCCCAACCATAGAAATGTTTTTTTTGTAACACTGTATAGTGCTGTATTGTTGGCGGTGAAACTGCATGCAAGTTGACGGTATTTTACAGAGGGCTATGTGTCCATGGAGGCCGTTTAAGGTACGAAATAATTATCCAAATTCAAAAGTATGGTGTTTTTCTGAAAGGGGAGAACCTACGCTTTAATTTAGATATAAAATTATCGGCCTCCCTTGAAAACTTTAAAAGTTATTCCCAACCATAGCAATGGTTATTTTGTTACACTGTATACTGGTGTTTTTTTTTGCGTGAAACCGCATGCAAGTTGACGGTATTTTACAGAGGGCTATGTGCATGGAGGCCGTTTAAGGTACGAAATAATTATCCAAATTCAAAAGTATTGTTTTTCTGAGGAGAACCTAAGCTTTAATATTAGATATAACATTATCGCCCCCTTGAAAACTTTAAAGTTATTCCCAACCATAGAAATGTTTTTGTAACACTGTATAGTGCTGTATTGTTTGCGGTGAAACACATGCAAGATTGACGGTATTTTACAGAGGGCTATATGTGCCATGGAGGCCGTTTAAGGTACGAAATAATTAACCAAATTCAAAAAGTATGGTGTTTTTCTGAAAGGGAGAACCTAAGCTTTAATTTAGATATAAAATTATTGACACTCCCTTGAAAACTTTAAAAGTTATTCCCAACCATAGAAATGTTTTTTGTAACACTGTATAGTGATGTATTGTTTGCGGTGAAACCGCATGCAAGTTGACAGTATTTTACAGAGAGGCTATGTGTCCATGGAGGCCGTTTAAGGTACGAAATAATTATCCAAATTCAAAAGTATGGTGTTTTTTCTGAAAGGGAGAACCCTAAGCTTTAATTTGATATAAAATTATCGGCCTCCTTGAAAACTTTAAAAGTTATTCCCAACCATAAAAATGTTTTTTTGTAACACTGTATAGTGATGTATTGTTTGCGGTGACACCGCATGCAAGTTGACGGTATTTTACAGAGGGCTATGTGTCCATGGAGGCCGTTTAAGGTACGAAATAATTATCCAAATTCAAAAGTATTGTGTTTTACTGAAAGGGGAGAACCTAAGCTTTAATTTAGATATACAATTATCGGCCTCCCTTGAAAACTTTAAAAGTTATTCCCAACCATAGAAATGTTTTTTTTTGTAACACTGTATAGTGATGTATTGTTTGCGGTGAAACCGCATGCAAGTTGACGGTATTTTACAGAGGGCTATGTGTCCATGGAGGCCGTTTAAGGTACGAAATAATTATCCAAATTCAAAAGTATTGTGTTTTTCTGAAAGGGGAGAACCTAAGCTTTAATTTAGATATAAAATTAAAGGCCTCCCTTGAAAACTTTAAAAGTTATTCCCAACCATAGAAATGTTTTGTTTGTAACACTGTATAGTGCTGTATTGTTTGCGGTAAAACCGCATGCAAGTTGACGGTATTTTACAGAGGGCTATGTGTCCATGGAGGCCGTTTAAGGTACGAAATAAGTATCCAAATTCAAAAGTATGGTGTTTTTCTGAAAGGAGAGAACCTCAGCTTTAATTTACATATAAAATTATCGGCCTCCCTTGAAAACTTTAAAAGTTATTCCCAACCATAGAAATGTTTTTTTTGTAACACTGTATAGTGCTGTATTGTTTGCGGTGAAACCGCATGCAAGTTGACGGTATTTTACAGAGGGCTATATGTGCATGGAGGCCGTTTAAGGTACGAAATAATTATCCAAATTCAAAAGTATTGTGTTTTTCTGAAAGGGGAGAACCTAAGCTTTAATTTAGATATAACATTATCGGCCTCCCTTGAAAACTTTAAAAGTTATTCCCAACCATAGAAATGTTTTTTTTGTAACACTGTATAGTGCTGTATTGTTTGCGGTGAAACCGCATACAAGTTGACGGTATTTTACAGAGGCTATGTTGTGCCATGGAGCGTTTAAGGTACAAGAAATAATTTTGGGGGCGCTTTATGAGCTGCCATGTTGTTTTACCTTCTCTGTTTGAATTAGTTTTATATCTCATTAATCTTCGTGGTTTTAACATCCGTTTTATCTTTGGTTTTTTTCTTTTTTTGGTGTTCTCTCGTGGATTGGACATTTTGGATTTTCGATGTGCATATACTGGGAAATTTTTGGTTCTTTGGG
>CM055824.1:2095436-2115311 GCA_029582265.1 Zoroaster sp. YZ-2022
TCTGTTGAATCGTTCGATTGCCTTGCGTCTTGATTTCACCCCCCTCTTTTATTGCCCCCTTTTTTACTCATTAAAACATTTACGCTCCCCATAAATTTTTTTCCAGGATCGACTTTGTTTTTTGGGCCGGTCAGCCTCCCTTGAAATTTTTTTTTTCAAACGTTTTCCGACTTGCGCGGCCCCGCTCTGCTTCTTTATCCACTCCCTTTCAGGATTTTCGCTTTTTAACCCCACCGTTGTATCGTGAGGAAAAAACAATAAATCTGTTGATGAACCTCTTTGGGGTTTTTCTTGTGACTTTTTGGCGGGGTTAGGTTTAATATATTTGGAACCCCATATAGATTTGAAATAAGGCTTTTTCCTTTTAACCAATCTTTCGTTTACTTTTGGGGAAAGGCGACCCAATTTTTTTACCCCTGACCCTTCCATTTTGGGGAAGGAATCAAAACCTGGTTATTTAAAACATTTTTTTAGCGGCCTTTAAAAAATACGGTTATAATTCCTACGACCCCCCGTGATAAGCTGAATTAACGTGCTTTTATCTTTGAAAATTTTTATTATAAAATATTTAAAAAAATCCTTTTCTAGGTTTGGATGATAATCGTCCTCTTTGAAGAACTCGGGGCTCAAATATCCTACAACTCCCTATCGAAAAGAAAAAAAGACCTTGAAAAAACTTTTAAATTTAAAAGTAAATTTGACTAGAAAAAATTTTTACAATATAACTTTTTAACAAAAGAATTTAAAGGGAAACCCGTCTGAGAGATAAATAGACCACCCGTATAACCCAAAATTGTTTTTTAAACTATAAACGGTCGTTTTTTTCCCAAACCCTTTTCCCATGATTTCTCGAAATTTTTTTAGATCCCTTGACGCGTTTTAAATAATTTTATTTATGCCCCCACATCCCAAAAAATGTGTTTCTTTTGTGGGGGGTCGGGCCCAGCGTCTACCGGATTCAAGTTCTGGGGTTAGAAACAAATGTGGGTTCAATGGGCCCTGACACTTTTTGAGCAAGACACTTAAATCATAATTGCTTTCCACCCCGGGGGTTAAATGGGTACCCGGAAAGATTGGTTTGCTCTATATGCGCAGAAATGGGCAATTGAGCTGTTCTCCCAGGGCTGAGATGGTTTGGGGAAAGAAATTTTTAGCCTTAGTTTTTTGAGCAGGGATAATAATATAATGGGCCCTTTACCCCTTGGTGGATACTTATATAAATCCCACATTTTTATTATTATTAATTACATTTTTATGGGCTGGTATGTTTTTCCCCCGAAAGGGGAGATGGGGGGGCAGTATTTTCTCTTGGGGTCGAGCCCAAAACCCTTCACTGGAATGATACTTTTGGGAGGTAATGAAACTAAATGTTTTATGGGTGCAAAAACAATCGTTCAATAAAAAACCCCACGCCCGATGGCTTTACCCATCTAAAATTTATTTTAAAACAAACCTTTGAGTTGTTGAACGCTCCCATATAGTTATTCATACTGGTTTACTTTTCTAGAATTTTTTTAATTTTCAATTTTTAATGGTTTTTTTATTCTTTTTTTAAATTAAAAAAAAATTTGGAAAAAAAAGTACATCTTTTTTTTTGGGGGGGGGTGAACCCCCCCACCTTACTTTTTCAGGGTGTAATCTTTAATTTCTTCGTTTGAAAAGCCTTTTCTTTTTTTTGGGGGGGGGTAGAACCCCTCTCCATACTACTTATGTACAAGGGTGTAATCTTTAATTTCTTCGTTTGAAAATGCCTACATCTTTTTGGGGGGGGGAGAACCCCCCACCATACTACTTATTACAAGGTGTTTTTTAATTTTTTGTTTGAAATGCCAATCTTTTTTTGGGGGGTGACTAGAACCCCCCCCCATCCCTACTATTGAAAGGGTCTTAATCTTTAGTTTCTTCGTTTGAAAGTGCCTACATCTTTTTGGGGGTAAACTGAACCGCCCCCACCAACTTAACAATTAATCTTTTAAATTTTTTTCTTTGAAAAACCACATCTTTTTGGAGGAGCTGAACCCCCCACCATCTACGTACAAGGGTGAATTTTTAAATTTTTCGTTTAAATGCCTCATCTTTTTTGGGGGGGGAGCAAGTCTCTACCAATACTACTTATGTGGGGAATCTATAATTTCTTGTTTGAAAAGCCTACATCTTTTGGGGGTATAGAACCCCCTTCTTCTTATGTACGGGGGTGTAATCTTTAATTTCTTCGTTTGAAAGTCCCCAATCTTTTTGGGGGAGGGGAACCCCCCCCCTCTACTTATTGGGGAATCTTTTTTCTTCGTTTAAAATTCATTTTTGGGGGGGAGTGAACCCCCTCTACCATTATTTAACGGGTGTAATTTTTAAATTTTCCCGTTTGAAAGTTACATTTTTTTTTTTTTTTTGGGGGATTTAAACCCCCCCCTCTACTTTGTACAGGTGTTCTTTAATTTCTTCTTTGAAATCAACATTGGAAATTTCAGATTATCAAATTAACAATTATTTTTAAATACATTCAAAAGTTGCCCGGGACCAATCATCCAAAAAAAAATTATTTGTCGATTTGTAAATTTTTTGTCTTTTTTAAACTTGATAACCTTTTGGGCTACGTAAACATTCGGGGGTTTGTTTTATGATATATTTCTTGGGAAACCCCGAGGTTGAGATTATCTTTTAAAACCATTTCCTTAATAGTTTATTTTGGTTTTTTAGGTTTTTATTTTGAAGGGTAACAAAATTATTTTAAATTTCTTACCCCCATCATTATGTCTCACAAATGTCTCCACCCGTTGCCGCTGACAAGATTCCCATTTTTTTAAAACAAACAATTTTTATTTATTATTTTATGATGTTTTAGTTTTTTTAAAATTGATAAAAAACTATAATTAAAAAGGTTTATTAAATATGAAATGTTCAAACTTTTGTACGACTGTCGTACTTTTTAAACCCCATTGAACAATATATATGCCCCCTATAAAATGAGAATTAAAATTTAAACCCTTTTTCAACAGTTAATGAATGATTTGGAAAAAGGGTTTTTTGTAACTCACATAAATGAAAACATTCCCCACACAATGTGGTTCTTTAGACGTTTTGGACTTACCCACGTCCCCCAAATTTTCACTGGGTCAAAAAATTTCCCTTCTGGACCAAAAAAAGTATTTAAACAGCGAAACGTATCTACAAAACATCCTGAAACCACTACCTTTGGGGTTTTTGTTTCTATCTTCCCCAATATCTCCCTTTATTGTTGCGGTGACCAATCCGACTTTTCGTTGATAACATCTTTCCCCAAAAATTTTAATAACGGGAATCAGTTTCCCGATAAACATTGATAACGACCCTATTAAAATTCCATTGGTGTCTCAAAACCCTTTTGTTTGGAGAATTTAAAATTGGAAACATTTTTGAGCGGCACCTGAAACAAAACCTAATAATTTTTTTTACAAAGCCCCTGCACTGTTGTTTTCGGGGGAAAATAGGTTGAATTTAACCGTTCTAATGAATTTTCATCAAATAAAATCTACTAAATGTTACCGTTCCCAATTAATTCAATTCAATTAATTTTTTTCATGCCAGCATGAAAATATTTCCTCTTTTGCACATTGAAAAAAATTAATACACACTATTATTTTAAAAAAAATTTTACAAATTGTTTAAAAATTATTCCCTATTATACATATTGTTTTTATATTACAAAATACGCAAATAAAAAAATAATGGAACTGGTCAGGGTCGCTTCGCGTTTATTTCTTTATTCTTTTATTTCTTTACACCCTGTCAGCATAAATTTTTAGTCTTCCGTCCGATGTGGGGACAATCGAAAACCCTAAATTTCCCCTTTGTCTCTTGCAACTACAGTTTTTTATAGCGTTTTTTTTGTAACGGGCTTTCTGGCCACAAATTATGAGGAACCCCTGGATTGTCCAATTTCGTATGTCATTGTCGTTGTTTGTTGTTCTTTCCTTAGTAAGTTTCTTTTATTTGTTGGCGTTTTTCTTTTTGCAAAAGTGGAGTTTATTGAGATCGTGTGTTTGGGTTTTATCAGAACGTTTTTTTTCCGATCAAACACATCAAAAAGAGAAAAGGAACAGTGACCAAAAATGGGTGACCGTACCAACAGCCAAAAACCCCCGAAAGCAGGGTCGATCGGCCGGGGAAATCGGCGATCTGTGTTACCCAAAAACAGAGCCCAAAAAAATTCTTCTATGGTCCAGTTCCCAACCTCGCCTCGACATTCATCATTTTTTCCCCCAAAATCAATAACCGTTTTTAATTTTGTTGTATCAGTATCTAAAAAATTTGATAATTGATTGTTTTGAAGAAGGGATAATTTGTCAATTAAACGATGTTCGTTATAGATAAATTGGAAAACATTTTAAAAGAAATGAAGACATCGATGATTTGAAAATAAATTTATTGAGCTTAAATGGGTTAGAAGTTGAAATTTATAGAAAGTTTGGGGAGATGTTTAATTGGAGGTTTTGACTGTTTAATGTTATTCAATTGCTTGTTTAACCATTGTTAAAATTATTCACAAAAATTTTCCGTTTTATTTTTTTTAGATGCCAAACCCTCCCTGGGAACCCTTCCCCCTCCCCATTGATTGGCCCGATTTTCCCTGACCCGCAGGCTCCGAGACGAGGTAATCATCAGGGATTATCGAAGTGCCCCACACACACATGGGGAAAACGGGTCGAATTCGAAAAAGACGTAACTTTTGTTCAACACTAACCAATTTATTAAGGATCTATAGAAACAACATTGGGAATTGTTTGGGTTAATTTATTGAATTGTAATTTGATTATTAAAACTGATCGTACGGAATACAATTTCAACCATTGCCCCTGAAATTTTGTAAAAAAACCCCAAAATGATCTAAGTTATAAATTTCTTATTTGTTCTTCATTCAATTCGTTGTTTCTTTATTATTAAAATTTTCGGATCTCTTTTAATAAAATCTCCTTTAAAAAGAAAAGTGTTCACACGGGGAAAGGACGGGGAAAGGTGGGGGGGAAAAAAGGAAAGGGGGGGAAGGGAAAAAAAAGGGAAGGGAAAAAGGAAACCAAAAGGGATTTTCAACATATTCAAAAGTAAAGGAAAGGGAAAAAAATGGAGGACAAATTTCGCCGGGTGACCCTGGGTGCTTGGCGGGGCATTAAAAAAATTACCGGATTGGGAAACAATACAATTCAGTTGTTCCCGGACCCAACATTCCGGTGATCAAAAAATTTTTTTTCCGATTTGACAACAATGACTTTACGGGTTTTAATCGTGAACTGGGTAAAACAAAAAATTTTTGTATTACTGATGTTAAAAGATACTGAAAGGTTAAAGACTAATAAGTCTGGGGGCCGGACAGACTTGGAAAAGGTTCTGAAACCTGTTTCAGAACTTTTTCCCGTATTTAGGGGCCTTTTCATGGTCTTTTGGATTTTTAAACTCAATTATGGAAAATTGCGATGTTTTCCCGTTGCAAAAAAACTAAACCCTGAGCTAAATGACTATAGGGCCCGTGGCTCTTGTTGTCATGAAGTGTTTTTAACGTTTTTAGTTTTTGTTTAAACCCAAAAAAAACCTTTCATTGATCCTTGCGTTTGCCACCCCGGGCAGAGCAAAGGGTTTAAATCTACATTGTTGTGGGATTTTGGTCTTGATCGTTCAAAAACAAAGTTGGACTCATTCGTGCATTTTTTTTCATCAACAACGGTCAGCCTCATATTCTGTTGGAAATGGCTGAGAGAGGATAAATGTAAACCCTCATGATTTATTTGGATTAACGATTTCTTGACAAATGGTCTGGGGATGAATAATGCAGTCAGTGTCTGATGTGTTTATATACCAACTTGAGACCTCGGGGATGTGTTTTATCTGATAATTTCACTCTATGGTGATCTAGATGTAGTAATGCCACGTGGCCTCTCCATGGTCAAAATTGTGCAGATGGCATCGTCCTTGGGTTCATTACTTATGAGGATGGACCGGGGCTGAGATAAGATGAGTACCAGGTTGATGCTGAGAGATAATTTTCTGGTTTTTAAATGCTTTCAAAAGGCTTCTAGAAATTATGATTTTCGAAAAAAACCGGGAAGAATCGGTCAGGTTATATAAATGGTGTTATTAGAATTTGTCATGCAGATATGAAGTACCTTGGAACCATTGAGTAACCCTCTAAACTGGAATGTTAATACCTCTAAAAATTGGCATGTTCTAAAATTAATCGGCGTATTTATTTTCTAAGGGAAACTCAAATTGTTAATATTGACGGATACTGTCATGATATTCTCCCAAAAAGTGCCATGCAGTCTGTTGTTATGTTCTCTTGCATTACATGGGTAAATATGGTCTGTCTATGGGTAATCTAAATAAAAATAAACAGAATCACTAAATCCATAAATAAAATCATCGGTACTACTGTAAAAACTTAGGTTCAATCTAACAGGCAGCTCTCTAATGACTAAACTGAAAACAATACAACCTGATAATACCGATCCAATTCATTCACGCTTAGTTTCAGCCAAATGTCATAGTCCCGTAGATTACGACAACAAATCCCAACACAAATAGTCATCGCCTCTTTTCTGCACCTTACCCTTCCTTTCCCTTTTCCTCCCTTCCCCCAGCACCTTTCCTGTCCTTCCTAGTTCCATTATATTTTTTTTGTTGTATTTTGTAATATAACAAGCGTACAATATGATAATATGGAATAATTTTAACTCAACCATTTAAAATTTGTAAACATTGATATAATGTTAAATGATTTTTTTTTTCTCTCTGATATATACATTTACGGTGAATGTTCTTTTAATCTACTTTTACGAATTTATGTACGAAGATAATGTAAGTAATCAGAAGATTGTTAAAAATATTGCAGATTTTAAGGATTTTTGTGATAGCATCATCAAATTTAGCAAAAAGAAAGTTAAAGTATAGATTTAACGACCCCACTAAATCCTCGTATAATATGACAAAAAATATGAACAAGATGGCCGTATACATAGAAGTTAGTGAATTGGGTAGGAAATGATCGTATGAGGTGGCATGGCAAGATGGGTACGGTGCATATCATTATGATACGGTACTGCTTTGATGCGATGAGGAAGCATTACCCCTAAACTATTAGCTGTTGATTCGTCTTTCACGCCCATCCTTTTCTATTATTTTGTTTAAAATTCTACACTGTATATTACTAAATTGCCATTAGTAAACTCATATTAAAAATGGGTAAAATTTACCCTTTGTGTGTTGTTGAGATATGATTTTTAAATATTAAACTTTGACTTTCGGTTTGGACAGGAAGTACAAGGTACAATGGGGGTCATCTTTGTGAAAATATTTTTCGACAATTTATACTGTATCATCACAGCTTTATCATTGCTATATTAAGTTGGCCCTGAGGTGAGGGAATTATTGTGCAGGTCTTGTACAATACAATGACAAATTCGATCAAGTGTTATAATATTTATAAATGTTTGGTTCTAGTTTTTTAAAACAATACTTATAGGGAAGAGACAGGACAATGCTAATTTGAAGGATAACTGTAAAATAAAACAAACAATACTGAAATATGATCTTCCTGATTGTTACATGTGTATATGTATTTATGTGTCATTAACTGTTGAAAATACATTTTCATAAATAGTAATGTTAAAAGTTATTGTTTAAAGGTGGCAACATCTTCACGATCAACAGGGTATGGAATCCAGAGTTCAAGGATTCTAGTTTAACTTTCACATGATAAGGTCATATTCGTTGCTGCCGTACAATGTAAAGCCGGTGAACTTTTTAGTTACTGTGTTCTGTCTGGCTAAACTAGGACACACCAATTCAATGGCCCGCTTTAGTAGAAAGTCTCCTGTTTAACCAATTGTGTTTATGGGATTGATGGTCAGTACTCGCCCAATGCGAACATACAAATAAATAGGAACTTTAATTAAGTGATCTAGCAATGAGATTCAATAGGCTAGACACACCCATGCAATGAAGATTAGATTATGTTTACTATATGTTTTCTAGGCCCCAAACCCTGCCGGTGATTCACTGTCGGCAATATACATTTTACTAGATCACCAGCAGATATTGTTTATAATTACATTTTGTGAGGATGTTTGAGTTCAGTCAAAAATAATAAGAATTCCTCAGTACTATTTTTGTTCTAACATGTTAAAGAAATTCCTAGAAAGACATAGATGTGCTTGAGGGTCACCTGAAAAACAACAATTCCCTTTTAGAGGTTAAAGAACTGCCACAGATAGGATAAGTCCATATAAAAATAATTTGAATAATACGTTAACTCCTTTGATAAATGGATAAACTTCAAATACTGGCCATTGGATATACAAAGTTAAGCACACAGGGGATTCTAACACACCTTGTAACAGTAGCAATAAAATGGATATCGTTGATCTGAAATATAAAGGGAATCATGTAAAAACAATAGAAGCAATGTTTTCAAAGAGGGACGAAGTAACAATGGGTCATGTTAACAAAACACATAACTTAGAATGTCTTTATGTTATTATCAGGATGATGGATTGATTAGTAACTTCAGAAAAATTATCCCTTCAGAAACAATGCTCTGCTAAGTTAGGTTTTCTTACAATGGAATAGAACTACATGTGACTTCCTTCCTTCCATGATGTGACTGTTTCATATCTCCAATAAAGGTGTTGATATTTTGTTTCTGGTCTACTTTGGTGAAAAATTAAGGGTATAGTATATAAAGTAAACTGCAATGCAGCCATCACCACAGCGTGACATAAGTACTACTAATACTACTATAAAAATGGAATGTTTACACCTTGTGAAACAAAACCCAAAGTAATGAAGACCACTTCCATTAATTGTGCACGGATTCTCAAATGATCTGTTAACGTAAGACGTTAAATCCATACCATAATGTAGCCTACAAACTGAATATTGTTGATGACTTTGAACAGTTACGCAATACTGCATTTGGATTAATGGTATAATACTGTCTCAAAGGTGCTGTGAGCTGAGACTTAGTCTGACCATGATGTATTGGAGTCAACATGCTGTAAAAATAATAGGAAAAGTTTTATAAGCATATGGACCAAAGAAGAAGAGTATGTTGAAATTTCTGTAGAGAAGTTCTAATTCCTGTGAATCGAGGAAAATAATACATCACAGTGAACATGCTGTACAAAAATAGTAGGAAGGTTTTACAAGTACATGGACAAGAATAAAGTATTTGAAAATTCAGAAGTTCTAATTTATATTCAATGGGGAAATAGTGTATAATATTTGGAGTAGCTGGACCATTGAAATTGAAAAAGGGGCATTGGTTGTTTTCAAAATTAACACACAATTATTCTTGACAATGTCTGTCGTAAATTAAAGAAATGTTCTTGCATGAAACTCACATCCAAAGAGAAAGGTATTCCCAAGGGAAAATTGCCGAGTCTCAAAGGTTTCATGTGAGAGATGTCTGAGAGAAATACTCCCAGAGCAGGACTAACAACTTATGCAATTACATGTAATTGCCTGTCATGAATATTGTGCATTTTCACCTGTGAAATAATTGTCTATGTAAGTTGATTTGTATCTAAGAAGAGAGTAAAAATTAAGGAGGTGCAGTGAAAACCAATCACTACTTGACGTTTAATTTGTGCACAAACTGAAGATTTTTTGGGGAAAACATGAATTACAAAAATATGGCATAAAATTTCAACTGAAAATTGCCATAACCTTAGCAAACTGAATTTCCCATCCTTTATTTACATTCCTAAATACATTTTCAGTGACATCTGTTAGAAAAGTGGTGAGTTGATTTACCTGTTCAAAGTATGTTCACCAGATTCACATAACTAACGACGTTAGTTAAACAGGCACAATGCAACTACATTAACGTTACCAGCCAAACTCAACGCTTAAAAAATGGCTTTTCTGTATAAACACGAAGATAAATACAGGAAATCCTCTTAATAATTAAATTCAAGAGATACCTACCCTTTTAACTATGTTGGCGATCCATTACATTACACTCCTCAATTTTCGTAGAAAAATTTGTGTGGGCACCACACGCACCAAACACCGTCGATTGTATTGTACATTTGCACGGCCGACTTGGTTGGAATTACAGTGGTTATTGGAGTAATGATACAGTTTGTCGGGTATGAGTTGGTTGAAGCTACAGTTGGCACGAGATTCATCAGTAATATCACATTTTCACCTCCTTTCATAAAATACAATTTCTTTCTGAGTAAATCGGGAAATATAACCGTAGCACTCCTTCATAGCAGAATGTTCTGATATTTCAGTATCTGTTTCTGCCGATTGAGAGCGACATATTCGTTCCCGCCGGCCGGACTGTTTTATATGCCCCACTCCCACTCGATTTGAGTATTGCGGACGTAGTGGAAATAATAGATTGCGCGTGAAATTTTCAAGAAGAAAGTGTGTTTCTTTTTTTACAAAAAAATGTCGTGTTTTCAGTACGAAATAAATATCAAACTTAACATATCCTCGTCTCTAATGTCACATATATTATTTCACACTCTTTACACTCATGCGGCCGCATACATGGCTTTTTCCCCGACTAAATCAGTCATTATTTATGGTTTTTCAGTTCCTTGATATGAGTTGTTTTAATTATTAAACTTTGAGAGATGATCGTAATTCGATATCTGATGACCTGTAATCGACGTCACAAATCTATGTTATCATCTACGTGTTAAGTTCTATGTATATCATCAAGTCTGAAGTTCAATGTGAAGTTTGCAAGTATGCAAAGTTTTATGGAACAATTGATCAGAAGAAGAAGAAACTAGAAGATTGGAGTTTGTGCCTGTTCGACACAAACTCTTGGTGTTTTAGGGAGATGTAAAGGTCAAACAAATGGGGTCCATCTTTTGTAATATTTTGACAATGTAACGATCAGTACAATGGTACAAAAATTGTGAATTTACCTCTTGTGGTTGTTAAAACATGATTTTTTATATAAACTTTTAACTTCCGGTTTGGATACAGGGAAGTAAATGTCAAATCTGGGTCACCATTTGTAAATATATTTTGACTATTAACGATCTGTACAATGGTACATTCAAAACTTGTGAATTTACCCTCTTGTGCAATTAAGTTGAGATATGATTTCTTTAAATATTAAACTTTGTAACTTGCCGGTTTGGACAAATGGGTAAGAGTCAAATTGGCTCACCAACTCGTGTTTCCATCTACTTGTTAAGTTCTAAGCACATGCCAAGTTTCAAGTTGGTTCATATAGAAGGGTTTGCAAGTATGTGTTTGTTTACCAGACCAGTCATGCGGGGAGAAGAAAAGAAAAAGAAAGTAAAACTAGAGCTTATGCATGTTTTATACCAACAAACCACACGGTGTTCGAGTCAACTTCCGGTTCAATCAAATTATCATCGATGATGTCAATATCATTATTACAGTGCAAGGGTTTATCATCTTTTATAATAACAATATCAAATTCATATTCAAAAGACATATAAATTTTGCGTTAGAATGTGTTGAATTTGAACTTCCTGTTGAGACAGGAATGCTAAAGGTCCTGATTAGGTGGTTTTGAAGGTCATATATGAGCCTCCCTCCTCAAGTGATTATGAAAAATAACAAATTGTGACAACTTATACACCGTAAATTGAAGCTATAGGGATATGACCTTTTTAAAATGTGTGTGAAAATCGTTGCTTCGTGTGCCACTAGTTATGGACCATTGGCTTGAAAGCATTTATAGGCAAACTGCCATTTCCACAAGAATTACAAGTTATTAATGTAAGGAATTCAATTGTGTTTATGTTTTCTAATAGGTCATTTAGTTCTTCGAGATATTGGCTGTTGAACTTTGGAAATGTTGTAGAAGTTTAAGCAGTAAATTAAGAAGGAATGTAGCTAAGTGCGACTTGGGAACACAATATTTTTTATTTTAAATATTGACACTAGCCCATGACACATGCTTTTCAAAAACCATGCTTTAGATGATAAATCAACATTAAAATCACTCATATGAGAAAACTTAGTTTACCCAGGGTTAGTAGTGTAGCCAGATCAAGCCTATTTCCGATCGTTATTATGGGCAGTATAAAGTCACAAAGTTGATTTAGGATGAGAAGGGGACTACATGTATAGTAATGCTGGATTAAGCAGCTTGACAAATTCAAAAGAGCAGGAAGTGTGGGTTAAATTGTTTGGGGGAGTTGGAGGGTTGCAGAAGACACTGAAGCATGGGAAGCACCATATAAATATTTCCCCTTTCCTTTTCTCTTCAGCTAATTAGGACTTTCCCATTAGAAAACAAGCTTACAACTTTACTACATGATGAAGTTGGAAGAAAGCTTGCATCACGTGCTTTCTCCATCTTCCACTGCCCCCGCAGAACAGAAGAGATTTTTGTCAAAAAGTAAATAATTCCAATTCAAACAAAATTAAACTGTAATTATACCCACTGGATCAAATCTGATAATTGGTTGCCCTTTTCTACACTTTGTTTATGGAAAAACCTTTCAATTTTAGATTAAATGAAGCCAACATTGGTAATTTGGCATCTCTTGCTATTAAGTCTTGTACAAAAATAGAATTTAATCTTTATTTATAATATACTTTACTTTCAGAGTTAAGTTTATAACAAAAATATAATGATAAATTGACAAATGATAGTGACATCTGTAATCCAATCGCATCTCACGTATTGTGACATGCTTATAAACTGTCTTTGTTTCACCTATACTGCATAAATAATTACAAAATACATGTATAAAATTTGAAAACAAATTCTACATTGATTTTACATTTTCGGAAGAAGGTTGTACACATGATTGGCAAAATGTCATGTAGCTGCCATCCATACTTGGGATACAACAAAGAATCAGATGCCATTTTACATAAATTGTTAGACAGGTTGAAATAATCAGAGTTGTATGGGTGCTTGTATAGGAGAATTTCTAATACAAACAATGAAATACATATTTATTTTAACTGTCTGTTGGGTTTCATGACTTGACTTTGTGGTTACATTCCTCCCCTCACTCACTGAAGAGCCACTTTGTTGACCTGTTTATCTCACCTAATGTAACCTAATCTGTAGAAATGAGTGTACATGAGTCTTACACATCTAACAAGTCAAATGACTTCAGTGTAAATGAACCAACCATGAGATCGCTTTGTTGACAAGAAAACAGAGTATATATCCACTGGATTCAGAATCTGATAATTAAGGTTTGCCCTTTTCACTTTCTGTTTATGGAAAAACCTTTCAGTTTTAGATTTAAATCGAAGCCAACATTTGGTATATTATATTTTGGTAACTTAAGGTCTTGTACAAAATAAATTTAATCTTTAGTTTATAATATATACTTCACTTTCAGGTTAAGTTTATAAAAAATATAACCAGATGAAATTGACAATGATGGTGACACATGGTAATCAAACATCTCTCGCATTGTGACATGCTTATAAACTGTGCTTTTGCTTTTCACTGCTGCAAATAATTAAAAAAATAATGTAACCTTAAAATTTGAAAACAAATTATGGAAGCCATTTGATTTGTAACTTTTCAAGGTGGTACACATGCAGTTGGCAAAATGTCTTGTAAAGATCAGATGCCATTTTGTACATAAATTATTCAGGACATTAGAAATAATCAAAGAGTTGTATGGATGCTTTGGGTAAATTACTAATAAAAAGCAATAGAAATGACATATGTATTTTAACTGTCTGTTGGGTTTCATAACTGTGACTTTTGTGTTACTGCACACTTCCTACTCCCCACAATTAGAAACCACTTCTGTTGACCTGTTAACCTACTTGTAAACAATCTAGAAATGAGTGTACATGGTGCTTCACATGTAACAAGTAGAGATGACTTCAGTGTAAATGAACCTTCAACCACATGATCCTTTTGTTGACGAAGAAAAGCAGAATATATATATCACACTGGATCAAATCCCCGATAATTGGTTGCCATTTTCAGCTTTGTTTATGGAAGGTAACAACTTTCAATTTTAGATTTTAAATGAAGCCAACATTGGTATTTATCCTCTGGAGTATTAAGTCTTGTACAAAATTAATTTAATCTTTATTTATGCAATATACTTCACTTTCAGGTTGAAAGTTTATAATAAAAATATAATGATAAATTGAGCAATGATTAAGTGAAAACACTGTAACTCAAGCATCTCCTATATTGTGACATGCTTATATATCGACTGTCTTTGTTTTCCACCTATATACCGCAAATAATTAAAACATTATTTATAAAATTTGAAAACAAATTATACATTGATTTTAACTTTTCAAGGTTGTACACATGAGTTGGCAGAAATGTCCTGTAAAGATCAAGATGCCATTTGTACATAAATTGTTAGAACATTGAAATAAGAAAATCAAAAGAGCTTGTATGGATCTTGTAAATTTGCTAATAAAACAATGAAAGCCATATTTATTTTAACTTGTCGGCGGGTTTCATAACTTGAGCTTTGTGGTTACACACTGCCCTCTCCACAATTTAGAACCACTTTGCACAATATATTAACCTAATTGCGAACAATCTAGAAATAAGAATTTGTACATGGTCTTTGCATATAACCGATGAAATAGCTTCAGTGTAAATGGAACTTCAAAGCATGATCACTTTGTTGATAAGAAAACAGAATCAACCTGCATTTTATAATAAAATGTACATACATATTTTGATTGGTGACAGTTCAGGATGGGTGACATTCAGGGTTGTCATTGGAATAGTGAATTTTAGAATAAAGTGTAACGCCTCCTCCCAAGTTCTTGAGTTGATGTGGCATGTACTGCCACTAATGATGAATAACGCATTTGGGTTTTTCTAAGATTCTTTGGTCTATCATTTTGGCACTGTAGAGTCCAAGAACTAGGGAAGGGAGGGGCAAACAGGCAATGACCAAAAGTATAAAGGGCCCAAATTGCGTGCAAAATTCCATTGACTGACGACTGGGTGCTTCTGACCTGTGTCCAAATCACACCAGCATCAATTCTACATAGCTGAAGTTTAGGATGCTTTAATCCTTTCTAAAAAGAGATTTAAGGTGGGAAATAGGGTAAAGACTTAGATTTAAATAAATGTTGTTTGCTAGCGCTAGATTGGAAAGGTAGTTTATCAGATACACACCCTTCTCTTGGACTGAACTGGGGTACCAGTACTGCTATAGCAAAAATAATAACAAATTATACTTTACCTTATATTTTTGTAATAAACTAACCATTGAAAACTACAAATGAAATGTTCATCATTAGGTATGAAGACCCTTCTCAAACGGTCTGTTAACATAAGACGTTAAACCATACCAAGATTGTTGTTGACCGAACAGTTACGATGCACAAGTTTTGATTAACAGGGTATCAATGTACCATTTAGAATTCTGTTAGCTGGAGACTCTCAGTCAGAGCCATGATACATCAGGTGTGTACATGCTATAAAAATGTGAGTTAAGTTTAACATATGGATATTACATGGAATAAAAGTATTTGAAATTTCTGAGAAGTTCTAATTTATGTGAACGAGGAAAATAATATGTCACAGTATAGAACATACTGTAAAAAAGAATAATAGGAAGAGTTTTATAAATTACATGGACCAAGAATAAAGTATTTGAAAATTCCAAGTTCTAATTTATGGAATGGGAAAATAGTGTATAATTTTAGAGTAGCTGGACCATTGAAATTGAAAAGAGACACTATGGTTTGTTTTCAAGTACACGAATTATTCTTGACAATATGTAATAAATTAAAGAGAATATTCTTTGAAACTCTCATCAAAAAGAAAAGGTATTTAAGGAAATACAGAGTCTCATATACTCATATAATTTCATGTGATTGTGATGTGAGTGATGTCTGAGAGAGGCCTCGAGGAGCAGGACCTACAAGTACATGTATTGTTCATGAATATTGTGCATTTTTCCTGTGAAATAATTGTCTATGTAAGTTTATTTGTATCTGAGAAGGTACAAAATTAAGGAAAGTGCAGTAAACAATCGTTAGGCTACTTATTTAATTTGTGCATAAACTGAAGATTTTGGAGAAACAAAATTACAAATATAGCTAAAATTTATACTGAATAATTGCCATAACCTTAACAACTGAATTTTCCTATCCTTATTTATATTCTAAATACATTTTGGTGACATCTGTTCATATTTTGTTAGTTGTTTACTGTCCAAAGTACATGTATGTTCACGTAGCCTAACTAACGTTAGTCATGTTAGTTAAACAGGCACAATACAACGACGAATGGACAGTTTAAAAAAATGGTTTTCTTGTAAAAAAACACAAAATAAACACAGGAAATCCTCTTAAAAGTAATTTAAGATACTTACCTTTTTATGACCGTGTACTGTTGGCGATCCATTTTACAACCTAAAAAAAATTACGTCTGAGGCCGATGTGCACACGTACACACGCATTGTTACAATATCTGCTATGACAATCGATATCGATTTTGGTTTGACCCATCCCAGATTAGCGCTGCATGCTGCGCCTTGCGGCGCATCGACTGATTCTTTCATGCAACGTATAGGTAAACGTTTTAAATATTTTACTTTTAGCGTAATTCGACACCTGATGACATAATCATGACGTCACAGAAAACGGTTTCGTCTGTGATATGTTCTGTTTATGTGTTAAGTTTGAAGGCTGTATATGCTTAGCAAGGATGCCTTTGTTACCGGACAAGCGCCACTGAGAATAAGTAAAAAAAAAAAAACAGTCAAACAGGTGTTCGCGCTGCGCTCTCGAACACCTAAAAACATAAAAACAATAGGTGTTCGCGCTGCTCTGAACACCTAAAAACCGAACAAACAATAGGTGTTTCGGCATACCCGAACACCAAAAAAAAACGAAAAAAAATAGGTGTTTCGCACAAACGAACACCTAAAAAACGAAAAAACAATAGGTGTTTGGCACAAACTCGAACACCTAAAAGGTGACGCTAATTTGACCTTACTTCCTGTCCAAACCGGAGTCAAAGTTTAATATTTAAAAAAATTATATCTCAACAACCACAAGAGGTAAATTGACATTTTGCACCATTATACAGATTGTTAATTGTCGGAAAATATTTAACAAAGGTGACCCTAATTTGACCTTACTTCTTGTCCAAACCGGAAGTCAAAGTTTAATATTTTAAAAATCATATCTCAACAACCACAAAGTAAATTCATTTTTGTACCGTTGTATAGATTGTTGATTGTCAAAAATATTTACACAAGATGACCAATTTGACCTTACTTCTGTCCAAACCGAAGTCAAAGTTTAATATTTAAAAATCATATCTCAACAACCACAAGAGGTATTTTCTGCAATTTTTGTACCATTGTACAGATTGTTATTGTCGAAAAATATTTACAAAAACATGACCTCAATTTGACCTTAATTCCTGTCCAAACCGGAAGTCAAAGTTTAATATTTAAAAATCATATCTCAACAACCAAAAGGTAAATTCACAATGTTTGTCCATTGTACGAGATCGTTAATTGTCAAAAATATTTACAAAAAGCTGACCCCTAATTTGACCTTACTCGTCCAAACCGGAAGTCAAAGTTTAATATTTAAAAATCTATCTCAACAACCACAAGTGGTAAATTCACAGTTTTGCCATTACATTATCGTTAATTGTCAAAACAATTTTACACAAAGGTGAGCCCATTTGACCTTTAATACCCCGAACACCTAGTGTTTGTCAATACAAACACCAATCTCTAGTTGTTACTGATATTGTTACTGATATTGATAGTGTTTTGTAATACACTGTGATTTTAACTTGTAAGGGGTCAGCCACTCCTCTTATACCTCAGGGGTGGATGTGCTGTATCTCCACAGATTTTGACCCATTCATTAATGGTTGGCCTGGGTGCCAAATGGTAGTTACGTACATGTACGTTGGACCTGTGTCCATTGTATCTGTTTTTTTTGGGCCTGTTAGCCCAATGTTTTGATCCAGCTTGCCCAAATCAATTCGGTATCTGGCGAATAAGTTTATAATAAACTGATTACTTTAAGCTGTGACGAAACCTCACAAAGTTGTGTCTTGAGTTTCATCAACCCGCAGGTGTTTGTGAACGTTATTTAACACTAAAGTAATACGGAGCGGTTTGTAACCGCCTACCCCTATCCCATAGGGAATTAATTATATTAAATTGTTCTCTGCATTCGATTGACTTTTACATCCAAATGACTTCCCCATGCCTGCTATTGTCTAGAATTATTTTCAACCCCCAGATGACAAGATGTTGGCATAACCCTCCTCTTTTCAGTGGCACCTAATTTACCTACTGTAAAAACAGTAGGGCTCACGCCCGCAGGTTGTAATTATATTTAAAAAAATTCTCTGCATTCCCTATGACTTTTTACATCAAATGACTTCCCCACATGCCCTGCTATTGTCTAGTATTATTTTCAACCCAGATGACACCAAATAAAATACCTCTCTAAAGAATACATGCCAGACAGCTGCGGTGTATTTAGTGTATGGAAAATCCCCCCCATTTCCCAGTAGCCAATCTCTCCAAACACATCAAGTCTGAGTTTTTTGGTCAATCCTTCCAAGACACTGTCAAGCAACCCCTGAGCATGGATGATTGATCACAGATGTTGAGGCAAGCCTGTAGACCAGGATGATTGATCACACAAAGGTACCGCTGCGCCAAGGGATTTGGGCTGTGTATACCAGGCTTTGTACACAAGCTATGGCCTTGTGGCGAAGGGTCATGGTATCTGGCTGAACTATAAATATTACAATAAAGGGGCTATGCCAAGTTGTTAGGCATGGGCTGATGTAGGAACTTGAAAAAAATGAATTTTTTGAGCGCTCAATTAGGAGTAATTAATTAATTAGCAAAATTGGTGGTTAACTACGCTACCTTATTTACCGCAGGGTTTTAATGAGTCGAGTCAATTATATGCCTTATCACTGACTTCGTCATCCATATCAATAATACCCACACAACTATTTGGAGATGGTAATTCCTAAATCAACAAAGGGAATGCCTCCTTTGACCTACAGAATCCATAACGTGACGTTATGATAGTCATAAAGTGGGTGGGCGGCTGGGAGAGGAGGCAAGATGGGTACGATTGCATATCATGTTGATAAAGCTGTGATGAGAGCCGTAATCACATTGCTGAGCGTTAGCTGTTGATTCAATTTTCTCGCCCATGCTTTTCTTTTTTTGTTATATTTACACTGTATATTAATAAATTGTTATTATTAAAATCCATTAAAACACATATTTGGTAAATAGGTTGGTGAAATTCTTGCGTCGGGTGATAAACAATTGATTTAATTTTGCCCTACACCGACGTGTGTGGCACTGAGTAACGTGATACAACACGTGGAAAATAAATCGTGTTTATCACCCGACGCGCTTCACTCAACCTATATCGCGGAACCCGCTGCTTGGGATTCTAGCCGGCCAATCGTCATTGGGCAAGACGTCTTCACTAGTAAGTAGGAGGTCGTGGGTTCAAGTCGCCTGTGAAGTTTTTCCACAAAGCACTGAGTATACAGTGCTACACACGCGTCGGTGTAGGGCAAAAATTAAATCAATAACATATTTAGTAAGCATTTATTCACTGTCCATTTCGACAAACTTCGTCTTTGCCGCCTGTGTGCAATGAAATGCAACAGTTGAGCCTACCACAACTGCCATCGTTAGAGGAAACATTTTGGAGAGTGCAGCTCGAACCTTGTCGTCGATATGTGTATCTTGTCAAAAATCAGGAGCATTCTAAAATACATGTAAAAAAGGATATAACAATAATAAAGGCAGTCATGTAAAATGTCTGTAATTTCACACTTATAAAAACTGAGAGAAACTAGGCAAAATGGTTTCAGATTTTCGTATTCCTTCCAACGTGGTTTCTTCTTCAGATAACGAAAATTCCTTT
>CM055824.1:2115811-2135465 GCA_029582265.1 Zoroaster sp. YZ-2022
GGGGGGTTGGGGGTTTTTCATCATTTTTTCATGTTTGAATTTTTGTGTTTTTGCGGGGAGCGGCTGATGTGCCAACCCCGCACATTAAAACACCGCACTGACTGTAGATAGAAAGACACGATAATTGACATTGCAAAATGAGAAATTAATGTGGTCGGAGGATGATATTTGGTTTTAAAAAGAACCTGTACCTGTCTTCTGAAGCTCATAAGTGGTTAATTCTTTATTTTGAATCCCAGGAATGGGTCGAACTTGACACTACTTTACAAAAGAGGAAATGTTGCTGACAAGGACCGAGTTTGGTATTTCGGGATAAACATTGATAGTATGAGACGAGTTGTGGGCGAAGAGGAGGAGCCAAGAAAGGAGTCACCGTATACTAAACCTTTCTGAACGGCGTTGATTACTGCCCTCGAGTTTAAGTAGATTGCGATTCGCCATTTGATATTCGGGAGGCCGAAATCACTTCTTTGGGGTATATGTGCAGTAAATGCGTCACGTATGTTTGTACAGATACCTTGTCAGCAGCATTGAAAGAGACGCCATTGTTCCTGGTGACGCGATAAGGCTCACTCATGTCCTGAACAATGGTTGCAGGGCCAGCCGTGCACGCTGGCTGACCCTTTAAATTGGTGATGTTGACTGGTCATGGTGACCAGCCAGAGGCCGAAAATAACCAAATTAAACGAGAAATTACGGGAAAAATACACTAAAATTATAGAACCCGACAGTTTGAGGATGGTCTTGCAGGTTCTGATAAATACTAAATAAGATAATATAAAAACTGTGACCATACAAGGTCTAAAGCTACAAAATCTTACTTACTCCGGAGCTCGATCAAACGTGACCAGAAGAAGAAGAAGAAGAAGAAGAAGAAGGAAGAAGAAGAAGAAGAAGAAGAAGAAGAAGAAGAAGAAGAAGAAGAAGAAGGGAAGAAGAAGAAGAAGAAGAAGAAGAAGAAGAAGAAGAAGAAGAAGAAGAAGGAAGAAGAAGAAGAAGAAGAAGAAGAAGAAGAAGAAGAAGAAGAAGAAGAAGAAGAAGAAGAAGAAGAAAAAGAAGAAGAAGAGAAGAAGAAGAAGAAGAAGAAGAAGAAGAAGAAAGAAGAAGAAGAAGAAGAAGAAGAAGAAAAGAAGAAGAAGAAGAAGAAGAAGAAGAAGAAGAAGAAGAAGAAGAAGAAGAAGAAGAAGAAGAAGAAGAAGAAGAAGAAGAAGAAGAAGAAGAAGAAGAAGAAGAAGAATATGATCCGGTGCAAGATACGTCATCGGATTAGCTCCCAGAAAATCGCCCTTTTCACCTGTTTTTGAAGAGATTTTTACAACTTTTGGAATTAAGGTACTGTTTTGATTGTTTATAGATCACAGTGGTTTTGCTTTTGACTGATAAGAGCTGAAATAGCTTCCATCACATTGGTTTTGATTTCACGGGCTAGGTTAGGCGAAGAACGCCGACGCTTTTTTGTCCATAGACCATGGCGTACACCTTGCATAGAAATTCTTTGAAAGACCAACACAATAAAGTTCCGCCCAGATTTCAAAGTTGAGCCGAAGAAGTGTATTACGCAACACACAAAGAACTGGAAGAGCGTGATGCAATCAAGTGTATTGCAGAGCTCAACACAGGCTGGTACAACGTATCCCTTAACAATGAGGCTAACTGTGAAGAATCGCACTGCATGGAATAACAATCAACGGAATTCTTATCAATTGTGAGAGGCCAACGTGCAGATTAGTGGTGTATGTAAAGCCCCTTTGCAGATGGCTGACCAAACTGTCACTCAGCTCTGTCTGCATATGGGACAGTTCAAATATCAGACGCCAAACTCATGTTTTCGATGACAGTGTAAAACTGGAGTTCGAAGCATTCTCGTGATAAGTATTAAGAAACCGATTCCAAGTTTTAAAGATTGGTGACTTTAATCACCAGTTAGACATCGTGGTCAGATTAAACCTGCCGTTTATGTAAACAACCAGGCCATATTACGGAACTGCAACTTACAAGGAAGATGCTTTGTTTGCGGAGAAGAGGGACACCAGGCGAATCAACACGAAATACAAAAACAAGGCAAGGTGATGAAGATTCCGATGTAGACAGTGCAGAAGAAATCGAGGTTGATTCAGATGGGGAAAATGACGGAAAAGGACGACAAATCTTCAGATAAATTTGAAGATGCTGAAGATGATCTGCAAGAGGTTACAGCTCAGTCCCTTCAAAAAGAAGGAGACGAATGATAATGAAGGGAAAGGAAAATGAAGACGGAAGAGAGGAAGAACAAGATAAGGTCCGCAAAAGTCAACAGAATCTAAAGAGTCAACAACTCACATCAGCGGAAAGGAGAGAAAGATAGAGGCACACCGGTGGGGAAAAAAGAAAGAGTCATCTGACACTAGTGATAGAGCAGGCCCGTCCTCGAGATCGATGGACTCAACCGAGACAACCACCAAAAACTGGGCAATGCATTTAAAAGGTGGGAAAAGAAGCCGCCAAGGAAAACGACAAGCAAAACTGATAACGGAGAAGTACAAGTACAGACGAAGACATTATGGACTCACAAGATTCCTTTGAACTTGTACCATATACACGTCAAGGATACAACACTTCAGGAAGAAAAGGGGGTCCGGCCTCAGAATATAACAAACAGACGGTGGTACCACATCAGTCACAAAGGAAGAGGAGGTGGCAGAGGAAAGAAAATATGACTGGAGAACAAGAATAAGTGAGATTTTTCTTTCCTTACTATGATTGCCTTTTTTAATTTTGTTTTTGTGATGCTTAGAACTACTTTAAACGTCAAGGGGCTCCGTAACAATCAGAAAAGAATTTCTTTTAATCTTTAAATCGAAAAACATGATATCATTTGTTTACAAGAAACCATAGTACTCTAGAAGATGAAGATTATTGAAAACAACAGTGGAGGGAGATTTTTCAGCCATGGTGAAAATTTCTCGAGAGGAGTAGCTATTCTAGCATCAAATAAAAGCGAATTAAACTCACTAACAAAGATAATGACAAAGAGGGCGTTTAAGTTAAAGCGATTTTCTTTGGAAAGGGACAAATATCGGTGTTAGTGTCTATATATGCTCCTAATTTTATGTATCCTAGGAAAGCTTTTAAAATCGTTGGCCAACTTTTATATGAAGATCATAACTGGATAATTAATGGTAACTTTAATTGTCAACTTGACATTGATGGTAATGATAATAGTATTCCTGAATTAAATAACCTTATTTAGAAAAAGGTATGTATGATGTTGGAGAACTTGGTATCCAGATGAGCAGGGTTATACTTTTATCATAAGGTTCAAAAGAGCAGTAGGATTGATTATTCCTTTGTCACAAGCAACTCTATTTATCATACCTGAAGCCAGTGTCAGTTCTGTAGGTTTATCTGATCACTGTGCTGAGTTTAGACTTAAAAAACAAGAAGTCACACGGGGACCAGGCAGATGGTTTTGTAATAATAATATTTTGAAAGATGATCAATGCAAAGACTGTATTAAATTCTTCTGGGATTATTGGAAATAAAATAAAAGTACCTTTGACAGCATTTCAGTTGGTGGGATGTGGGTAAAATGAATTTAAAAGATTATTAAAGATTACGATTCGGAAGTATTACAAAGAAAAAAGCATAAATGTCATCTTCGAAAACTCTTAGAAATCGTATGAATAAACCTACCCCGACCCCAACGCTATCTTTGAAGTTGAGAACAAAATTAAAATTATGTGATGAAAGATTTTGACGAATCTAGAATAGAATGCACATAATTAAAAAGGCAAAAAAAAACCAATAAACTCTTCCTTTTGGGAAAGGAAAAGCAGAGATCTAACGATAATATTATTCATAATTTAAAGATGAGAATGGCATTTACACTGACGCCATTTCCATGTGTAAATATGTTAATTTGTTTACCAAAATTTGTATTCAGCTGAGAATATTGACAGTGGCTGCTGAAGATATATTAACAATTATTAAACAAGTAAATTTACCTGATGATGAAATTGAAGACTTAGAAAGTTTCATTACAGAAAACGAAGTTTTTTAAGCCATCAATCTAATGAATACTTGTAAATCACCAGGTTTAGATGGTTAACTACTGAGTTTTATACCTTTTTGACCGCTCATAAAAGACGATTTTTAGAAGTTATCAATGAATGTAATAAGACCTTTTCTCTCCCAACTACTATGAAACGCCTTGATTCGTCTTATTTTTAAGAATAGAGGAAAGAAGTGATCTTAAAAATTGGAGCCCATTAGCCTTCTTAATGTTGATTATAAAATTATTCCAAAGTTATTACCAATCGTTTAAAGAGAATTATGCCGTTTATTATAGAAATGATCAATCCTGTGGTGTGAAAGACAGAAATATTCATGATAATTTAATGTTACTCAGAGATGTTATTTATTATGTTAATAATGAAGAAGAACAAGTTGCTCTTATCAGCATTGACCAGGAAAAGGCCTTTGATAGAATTGAATGAAATATATGTTTTACATAATGGGTATGGGAATTCCTAAAAAGTTGATTAATTGTAAAATTCTTACAGTAATCCTAACAGACAGTTCTAGTTAATAATTTCATTACTGAACCTTTTCAGTGACTCGAGGTATTAGGCAAGGATGCCCCTGTCACCACTTTTATATGCTATTTGTGCAGAAGGTTTAGGAAATCTTATAAGAAATAATATGAAAGGGATTTCCCTTTCCCAATACTGATTGCTCCCGAAACTGATTCAACACGCTGATGACGCTACTATTTTTTTCTGATAATAACGATTTTAGTATTCTTGAAAATTGTAAAAATTTATAGCAAAGGATCGGTTCTAGAATTAATATACACAAATCGCAGGGCTTTGGATTGTAAGTGGAAAGATAGACAAGATAAACCGGGGGTTTTCATGGACAACGATCACTTAAAATTTGGGTATCTTCTTAATCACGACAACACAAAGAAATTGGAACCGAGAATAAGCAAATGAAAGCTGTTCTTGAGAAATGGAAGGAGGAATTAACTATGAAAGGAAAGCTGTTATTTTCAACAGTTTCATTGGTGCAAGTTTATCTACCAGGGTTCTATCATTCACTGCCCAATAATTATGTTAATGAAATGGAGAGTATCAATGGTCTTTTTTTGGGATGGTAAACCAGATAAAAAGAAAGACGATTACTGGGCCCATAGACAGGGAGGTATTGGAATTGTTGATATTTCGCTTAAATTACAGACTTTAAAACTAAATGTGTTGAAGAAATACCATACTACATCCAGGGAAAAGGGGACACCTCTTTGATTACTGTTTATGTATCGCTAGTGGAAAGAATGAACTTGGTTGGTACATATTAGATAATCCTAATGCTATTAGTCCAAAAACCCAAGTTTTTTTATAAGAATTAATTCTGCCTTCAAGAAATCTGAATTAATTAATAAAGTTTTTTCTTGTGTTAATGAAACCCACGACTTCCCTTTGGAAAAATGGTACTGTTACCAAGGACAATGGAAAAGAATTATACAGCAAAATTTTAAGGCCTATGGGCTTTAAAAAGTTGCATGTTCTAAACATGGTAAAATTTTGTTCATCAGACACTAGCAAATGGATGTAACATTTTTCCTTTAAATGCAGGAAGGATAGTCGCCAGTTTGAAAGAAACATTAACAATGATTACATTACTGAAAACCGAGAGGCCCAGCAAACCACTTTCTGAACAATCTCACTTTCAAAAAATAAAAAGGAGACATCAATAAGAGATTTCTGGATATGAATGTAAAACTATCTACAGTTGTTTGATTACTAACCAATTTAAGCCTCCTGCTGTAGTCCAATATTGGATTAATTATTTTCACATAACTGACCCTGATATCAATATTTGGAAAAATGGACGTTGTCCTTTATGGAAGCTGAAGAGAGGAACTTGTGGTTTAAAGTTAAGCATAAAATTTTCCACCAAAACAAACTTTATAGATTAGGAATTACCAGCAATAATGTTTGCTACTCTGCAACAGGTCTACGAAACCATCGAACATCTTTTTATCGAATGCGAGGAATGTTATGACGCTGCCTTTGTAGAAAACATTGTTAAAAATACTTAAGGAACACCCATTTTATATATTCGACAGTAATAGAATCCTGGCATTAACATTACGAACAATATGGTTTTACTTTTAATTGGTAAATTGCATAAAATTATCTGGAATGTTCGTTGTGAAGTGGGAAAAAAAGATTGCAGTGCTCATATTGATATACTTAAAGTGTATAAAAGAAACCTGAAGAAATTCAGTCTTATGGAAAATAACAGATTGGGTATGATGCTTTAACCTGATTTATGCAAATAATTGTGCTCTTGCTATTATGACAAAGACAAACTTAATTCACCATTTGATTATAGTCTTGCTTATTTTAGTTTTCGTGATCTTTTACTGTTTATATATTTAACTTACAAATTGTCTCCCTTATTTAATATTTTACGTATGTACTTGTTTTTGTTCTAACTCACCTATTGTTATAAACTGTGTTTTGTTTTGATTGAAATAAATGGAGTTGTATGACTCCAGGAGGAGGAGGAGGAGGAGGAGGAGGAGGAGGAGGAGGATGGAGGATGGAGGATGGATGGTGGATGGTGGGTGGATGGTGGATGGTGGATGGTGGATGGTGGATGGTGGATGGTGGATGGTGGATGGTGGATGGTGGATGGTGGATGGTGGATGATGGATGATGGATGATGGATGATGGATGATGGATGATGGATGATGGATGATGGATGATGGATTTTGTAGCGTACTATCCACCTTGGCGCTCAAGGCGCGAAACAAAGAAAAAACATGAATACAAACAATATACAATGATAGATAGGAAAACATGTACTAAGATACATGTACCTACAATGCAATTACAAAAATACATCATCTTTGAAGAATGAGTTTAAGCATCGACTTAAATCTAGTTAACATGACAAGATTTGAGTTTAGTTGGAAGATGATTCCAGAGTCTCGAGCCGCACAGACAAAGACCTATCACCCAGTTCCTGTTTGAAGTTGGTTCCTTTAGGAGTGACATGCGGCTGAGCGCAAATTGCGTGATGGAGTGTAGACTTTAAGCAGTTCAGAAATATAAATTGACAATACTATTAAAAGATTTGTGAACGATTAGCATAGTTTAAAACAATCTCTGTGAAACAGGAAGCCAGTGCAGTTCTTTCAAGATTGGCGTGATATGGCATGACTTTCGGACAAAGTTACAACACGAGCTGCTGTGTTTTGTCAGCGGCGGCACCAGACCTGTTAAACTGGGGGAAAGAGGGGCGGGGGCAAGCTTAAATTTATAAGCAAACATTAATCTTTAATGTAATTTTGTACTGCTGAAAAGCATTGACTTACCATCGGGAAAATTGAGCAAATTGGGAACAAAAGTAACCGGGGCATTTGCCCCCCTTCGCAGCGCCCTGTGTTTTATGTGCTGAAGACGAGATATTTGATTCTGCGGGAGACCGTAAAGTAGAGCATTCCCGTTATCGAGCCGTGATGTGACAAACGAATGTATAATTTGTTCAGGAGCACTTTTAATCAATATTTTATTCGGCTAATATTTCTGATATGAAATGATGATATGAACAATGTTGGAGATATGAGGTTTTAAAGTCTTTGTCGAGTCAATACACCCAAATTACGTGCTTGTGATGAGGGGTTATCTGCGAAGTCACCAATTGTAATAAATTGAAGAGAAACTTTAGATAATTGCTGATGTGATCCAAATAGAACAAATTCTGTCTTTTCGTCATTCAATTTCAAGAAGTTTTGCCTCATCAACTACGAATCTCTTGAATACATTTCTCCAGCGTTGTAATACACGAATCGGCGGGTTCTTGAGAAGATTTAAAAGTAATGTAAAGCTGCGTGTCATCAGCGTAGACATGATAATTTAAATTATACTTCAAAATGATATCACGAACTGGAAAGGTATAAACAGTAAACCACTGTGGCCGAGAAACGCAGCCTTGGGGTACAGAATAGTCAAGAATAACAGGCTCCGAGATAGCGTTACCAACACAAACATGCTGAGGCCTATTTAAAAGGTAGGACTTACACCAATCCAGGGCTGTGCATGTATTCAAGATGATATTGAAGGCGGAGAAGGATTTTGTGATCGACTGTGTCAAAAGCGGCGCTTAAGTCTAACAAATCTAATGCAGTGAAGATGGAAAAAGCGGACGTGGCAGGTCATCTTACCGGCTATTCTCAGAGAAGAAGTTCTTAGTGAACTCCATGACAGTCAAACAGCTCGACACCAGGCATTAGCAGAACTTTGCGTAAAGTTCGCAATAGGTACTATTGCAGGAATGCCGGCTGATGTACGTGCCAAGATAAGAAATGTCGCTGCGCTAAACGAAAATCGCCTGGTAATTAAAAAGGCAAAGGCGCCACTCAACAGTATGTGGTGGGAGCACCAATGGAGAGAATCGCTTTGGACGTATGGGCCCCTGCCTCAATCCAATCGAGGAAATTTTATGTGCTGGTTGTTGGAGATCCATTTACAAAATGGATAGAAGGTATGCCTGCCGAATCAGAAGACAGTCACTATTGTGCAAACATTGGTGGAAGAATTTATATGCCGATATGGATGCCCGAAAGAAATACATAGCCCAGTGATCAAAGGGACAAACTTTCAGTCTGAAATCTTCACGAAGTTTGCAAAATGCACATGGATCAAACTCGCACATGTCCGTTTAATCCTAAATCGGATGGATTCATTGAACGGTTTAATAAGAGTTTAGTCGACATGATCAGTGTAATGTTGCAACCTGATCAAAAGAACTGGACGAGCAACTGGCATACTCCATGATGGCGTACAGGAGTGCACAACATCTACTTGGGAATCTCCGTCTTATATGCTGATGGGACGTGAAGTATCCTTCCCTTGATGCGGTGACACCGGTACCAGATGAGCAACACGAGCAACTATCAACTAACTATGCACAACACCTCAGAGAGACCATGAGTAGAACGCACGAAACAGATGAAATGCATAAAACCAGCCTCATACTACAACAACGCAATTATGACAGGCACGTTGCTGGAAATAACATCGTTGAGGGCATGTTTGTGGCTCCATAACACAGTACGGAAAGGGATTGTCGAAACTTTAGTGGAAAGGGCCCTACAGTATGACAAATTATCAGATGTCACGTACCGCATCCAAGAAAAGCGCAAAACTAAGCCAAAAGTTGTGCATTATGATAAACTGAAAAATATGGCCTGAATGTCACGATTGAGGAAAGTCAGACAAAGTTCCACTATTGTTAGATGAAGGACTTCACCGATAGACGAAGTGGACAGTTGTGACACGGAACAGGATGTTAACACAGTTTTCAACAGAACTAATGCACCAGCAACAATTGAAGTGAATCAATTATTGTCGATGGGGAAGTGAAACAGGAAATTCTGAGATACGCCCGTGGAAACTGTGAAGAAGGACATGTTTTGAAAAACCTGTATAAACAAGAATGTGACGAATCTCGTAAACAATTCTGAGGTAGCGAGACAGTATCCAAAGCGGAAGCGCACAAAGGCCGTTCACCCTCAAGATTATGAGCTGATGTGTGTGCTTAAAAGTAAGAAAATGTACTTGTGCACTGAAGGAAATCACTCAGTATTAAATCATCAAAGGTTCCAATCAGCATTATTCAGAAGCACCAGTGGGAGAATTACATTGCATAATGACCACTTCATTGACGAAGGAGAAACGGCAAGCGGGGAACAACTTACACCTACAGTTTGTCACGACAGAAATTACAACAGCTGCAATCCCCAACAGGAAACTTGCAAAGCTTCCTCCAATGAACATACCCCAGCTTCATCTGATGGACACACCCAGTTTCATCCGATGGACACGCCCCAGTTCCCAATGAACCCCAGCTCATCTGATGGACACACCCGGCTTCACCCAATGAACACGCCCCAGTTTTCAGATGAATCCCCCCACCTGACCTAGATGAAGACGACCAACTCCCTCCCCCCAAAATGACATCCCAGCTGACCCGAGGAAAATGGACTTCCGGAAAACTTCCCCGATGATTCCTCATTGACTTGGCCGATGGAGGAAGGACGTCTCCCACCCCTTCGTGTTAAGACTTTAATGACTTAAATGATGCTGATCAGCCATGGAGAACTATGGAACATTTATATTTTGTTAAATTAAATTGAATTTATTCAACTCTGCACTTTTGATTAGTTACACAGTTTTTGTGAATAATGTTTAAAGTTAATGATAATGCTTGTTTTGAAAGAAAGGTGGAAGTGGTACCTTCATTGATCATTATTTTTGTTAAGTTATTTTACGTTCTGCAAAAGAGTGTTACTGAACGGTTTAGATAAGTAAACCTGTGTGAAAGCATTTCATTGTTTATTAGTTTTGTTTAGATTATTTTGATGTCAATTACGCAAAGTCTATTAAGTGTACTTCAATGGATTTGGTTCGGATTTGGTTTTGAAAGGCTTTTCATTATTTATTAGTTTTTGTTCAAGGTATTTTGATGTTTTAGGCAAAGATTTGTCACTAACGGTTTTGCTATGTTAATCTTGTTCATTAAAGGGTTTTCTATTGAGTATTAGTTTTTGGTTTCGTTCATGTTTTAATGAAAGTATTTTACAGTGTTGTTAAGTAAACTTTGTTTTGAAAAAGGTGGTTTTTTTGATGAAAATTTTTTAGTTGTATACTTTTCAGAGACTGAAAATTTGGGGGTAATGTAATGATCCAGATTTTAGTCCTATCTGAGATCACCCGCAATATTTATCACCTTACACAATGGAACATTCCGCTCTAGTCACCCATGTTTCATCATGCATCATGGTCACTCACAACACTGATTGGTCAGTTACTTACTGTACTAATGTATAGGTCATGTTTTGTACATGACTTGATTTTACATGCGTTGTATAGGGGTTGAGATCCTATAATAGGAGAAGTTGCTCTGAATAAAGTGTTGTTGTTCTTGCTGTTATGTAATCACCATTGCAAACCGTTTCTGGTGTCCATTTACTTTAGTATTACTAGTGTGACTAGAGATCCTCACTGTTATCTGTATGGATCCTCACGCAATCCTCACGCGATCCTCACTGAACAACTCAGAGCTGAATTCATTGACTTGGAAGCTGCGATCCACCACCGCAGGAACCTATTGCTAGGCCTATCACGCTACCCGTGCGCTTAAAGAAAGGTTTATGCCCCTGTCCCACTTAAGTGATTTTTAGGCGACTACAGGCGACCAGGCTGTCGCCACGGTCGCTGGGGTGTCGCCTGATGGTCGGGAGTAGTCTCCTCAGTCGCCCAAAGAGTCGTAGCCCTTTCTGGTCGCCGCGGATTTTCAAATGTTCAAAAATTTCGGCGACAGTGGGTTTGACGCCAATGAGCGTAGCTTGACTTCTACGACGTAGGTGCAGTCGAGGTTGTCGCCAGGTGACGTGGTTGTCGCCGGTGCTGACCTCGGTGAATTCCATTGTCGATCATACGTCAACCTACGTCAACCGGCGACAGGTACTGGCGTCAAGAGAAGTCAAGTGAATTCTCTTCATTTGTCTTCAGTTGTCTTCAGTTGTCGCCGACATGGTCGTAGCTTGGCGTAGGTTGTCGCGGGTGGACGTAGGTTGACTTCGGTTGTCGTAGGTTGTCGCCTGTGGTCGAGGTTGTCGGGTGGTCGTGGTTGTCGTAGGTGTGGTCGTAGTGTCGTCCTTAGTCGCGACGATTGGGTCGCCGGTTGTCGGTAGCTTGCCGTAGCTTGACGTCGACTAGGTGGTAGGTTGTTGTAGCTTGTCGTAGACATGTGTCGGGGGTCCAGTCGCCGGTTTTTCGGCGACCCGTACGACTATGACGGTCGCCGGCAGTCGCCTAAAGAGTCGCTCAAGTGGACAGGCCCTTTAGACAAACATTACAATATGACGAATGTCACAAACTCAATTTTATTTTCTGGGTGGGATCCGAGATAGCTTGAGAGCACTAAACAGTCGCTAAGTATACAAATGTGCATGGGTTTTACTTGTTCAACCTATTATTCTAGTGCAAGGAAGATAGCAAAAGCTCTGCGGTAAAAACAGATGTTTCATTACTAAGACGGAAATTTTTCGTGTATTTAAGTTGGGGATGAAGAAGCTACATCCTGTTGTGTTCAAGCTTTGGTTAAAGATTCATCAGTGTAAATACAAGTGAATTAATCCACCTGTGTTTATGATTTCTGAGGCTATAAAATGTTTGATGCTATTATCTGTTGTGTTCAGCGAGGGTGTGGATCTCTTTTGAAATGACAGGTGAGTTGTAATGCCAGAATGGAAAAGGATTGTGCAAAGGAACATTTTAATTGGAACTTGTTCATATCTTCCTTCATAAGGGTCCGGTACTGTGTATTAGTCCATTTTGTTTGCATAATATTGTTTTTGCCGGTTATCTTCTTGCAAGCTTTTATTAGGTGTAAGTGGTGAGTATTGATTTTAATTCATATAAATTGTATAATAATTGGCGACGCAATTGGAGAGGGGTCACCACACTGATTTGAAGATTATAGCTATGCTGTACTACGAATAGTCCTGCACATATTTTCAGAGCTTGGTATTGAATACTATCAAGTCTCTTTGGGAGGTGGCTGCTGAATCAAAGGCTTCACATCCATATTCAAGAATCGGTTTGATTGATCAAAGAAGTGTAAAGTTGGAATAGTGTTTTACAGTCAGCTCCACTAATACACCTCAAAATGTTAAGTTTAGTTTTACATTTGGTAATGATAGAATCTATATGTTGTTCCATGTTAATTTGTAGGTCAAAAGTGACTCCAAGGAACTTGGCTGTTTTATTCAAATTAATATTAATATTGTTAAAGTTAAGTTTGATGTTTGTATTAGTTTTGTTGGAAAAAGAACAAACCGTTTTGAGGTAGATATTTTAAAACCCCACTTATCGCACCAACATTTAATAGCATTCAGTTTTGTTGAATTTTCTTTCTAAAAATTTAAGATTTCTGTGTGATTTCAGATGGCAATATCATCTGCGTATTTGAGATTTTAGTATCGGCAGTATGAAGTTATGAATAGTAGCAATATTGAAAAGGACCGGCTAATGACACTGCCTTGTGGAACACCGTTTTGAAGATCTCGTGGGTCAGAGAGAGTTCCATCAATTTTGACTTGAATTTTCCTATTTTGAAGAAAGTTGTTGATCCATAAGGTAATTCGGCCATATATACCAAGAGCTTGTAATTTAATAATGATAGGCCTACATTTGCGCCAGAGCGTGTCATAAGCTTTTTCCATATCTAAGAAAACAGCAAGAGTGCTTTCCTTATTAACGAAGGCTTTGTTGATGGATGATTCTAGTTGAATAATGTGGTCTTTGGTCATCGGCCTTTACGAAAACCATTCTGATGACAACCTAAAAGGTTGTGATTTTCTAGATACCATATTAATCTGATATTAACCATCCGTTCCATAAGTTTACATAAAGTGGATGTGAGGGCAATGGGTCTGTATGAAAGTGGATCTGAGGTTTTTTTCCCCCCTGGTTTTGGTATTGGCACAATGATAGCTTCTTTCCAACAACTTGGACATTGGGCAGAAAACTAAATCAAATTAAAGATAGTGAGCAAATAATCACGAGTTTTAGTGAAAGTGTTTGATAATATCATTGCTAATTTCATCTTACCGGTGAATACACTTACTCTTATCTCTGGCCATATGTGACCGCTCATGAAAAGGGTATTAAGGACGCTATGCTATTACCCATAAAGGGCTGTTCTATGGAGAGGGTGAAATAAATTCATAAGTGATTTTTTGTTGTTGGTTTATTGGCTTCTATTATATCAATACTTTCATAATTTATTTACAGAAAATATTATTGATGAGTAAAGATGAAAAAACAAACGTTTTTGTGTCCCTTGTGTTTGTCTTCTTGTGACTCTTTGTCAGTTTTAGGAAGAAAACCTCCGAAGTTACGCTTCGTAGTGATACGGCACAAGCATTCCTAAAGGAGACCTGAAATTTTTAGAAAGATAGCTCAAAAGGAAATAACTGTTCTATGGGCTTGTGTGTTTAAAGGGCTGTATCTCTGAAGGCACTTCCGTTAATTTGTCAATATGAATATGCAAAATCTCCAGAATGCAAAATGCCACAGGGTTCAAACGGCACCAAATTAAAGCTTATAATGTAACCAATTCAGCTATGTATGTAACTCATTTTTTAATTTGTCCATAATACCCATTTTGTGGAGCCGGTCACATTTTTAGTTCATCTATTGTGAAAGGTTCATTAATGGCATTGTCATTATTGTTATTAATGACATTTTTCTTCCGTTTCCTTTTTAATTTTAAGAAATTCAGAATTTGGTTTGTATCGCTGGAAATATTTGCAAAACTGTCTGCAAGATAATCTGCTTCTTGTTTGTCAGTAATAATGTCATTGTCATTATTTTTAAGGATGGAATATTTCGGTTTGACAGTATTTTGTTAATGCGTTTGATTTTATTCCAAATTATTTTTGAAGGGTATGGCAGTTAATTTCATGCAAAATTTTCCCAGTCCTTCTTTTTGAGTCCACAAAGTGCACTTGATTTTATTACTCATAATTGTTCAGTATGTATTTAGTTATTTATATGCTATTCCAAAAAACATTAAAACAAATCAGAAATTGCTGAAAAATCATGATTTTCAGCCTAAAATTCCAGCGGTTGAAACCGCGACTCTGTTGACATTTGCGGCCCGGGCAGCAAACATTTTTCCTGTTTTATGAAATTACGGAGCTCGAAAGGAACCGTCTTAACAACGGTGTCCGTGCCGTACATATACATAATGGATCCGGATACCCTTGACGCGCAACTCATGTATTGCGTGTGCGTCCTACTGCACGGCGAGGTCGGGTCATTGTCAAACTATTAGTCTGGTTGACAGCACCGGCAAGATCACCAAAGGTTATTTTTATCGCACAAAATAAGAACAATTTGGACACATTTGCAGTGAGATTAACTTTCTGATAACAAAATTCAACGAATCAAATACTGGACATTCAAAACTTTGGTTGCTCTAGAATATTTGTTAGTAAAAGCAAGAAAATAGGGTACATTATGAGCGCTATGCCGGACTCGAGATCTTCCTTCGCTGGATTTGCCCGGATTTCGTCCATTCCGCTAATTGATACGATTTTATGTCACTTATATCACAAACTTTGCATCAGTATAATCTCCATCAAATGACGATGATGAACAACACAATTGCCAGTACTACTTTTGGAAACTTCTTCAAAACACTTTCGGAAGTCGTAGTTGGTAAACTTATTTTGCAGCTGTACGCGATGTAATAAATATGCTGTAGTACAAATGTACCCAGTAAACAGTTTAGCGTTCGCCCTCCGTAAATAATGTACGTCATCAAAATAGGCTCAGTGAAAGTGTCCCCGACGGCTTTTGTTTCAGGCCTGTCGTTCGCGGTAGTGGCGAAGCACATTTTCAGAGTTTTTGAAGGTTAAATACAAAATAATGAGTCTTATTTTGGTGATTCCTACTGAATTACTCTACTTTTAAAATAGGGTTGAAAATATTTTCCATTTTGTATGGTCTTTAATAGTTTTTCGTGCAATGGATTCGCTTTTTTATATGCTATCAAGTCAGCAGGAAGAGATGATTTTTTAGGGTTTTAATGCCTTTTTTCTATTAGTATGGCTTTTGCATTCTTCGTTCCACCAGGATGTAGTGTTTATGTAAGCTCTTTTAGGGTTAGTTTTAGGGATATCATCATTTATGGCAGAGATTAATTGGTTTGTGAAAGTTATATATTTCTTCAATGTTATTGATTTATTAGGTTCTGTGATCATGTTATCACAGATATTTTCAATTTATCTCAATCAGCTTCTTTACAGACCAACGTGGAATTTGATTAATAGGTGGTGTGTAACAGGTCGATCATATTTAAACAAATGGGATAATGATCCGCCCCAGGTGTCATCAAGAACCCTCCACGTACATTTAGCTGTATGGGATGGTGAGGTGATAGTGATGTCAATACAAGAGAGGGTGCCATTAACTGGATTTACTCTAGTACCATCTCCTTAAACACGGACCAAGTTGTGTTTAATCATAAATTCTTCGATAGTATTGCCATTTTGTCTATGTTTTTGCTACCCCGAGAGGGTTACGACCATTTAGTCGCCACATATAACGAAATCTTTGTCATTTTTCCATGATAGCGTTAAGGTGAGACCTTCTAAAGTAAGACAGGGTTGTAAACGTTAACTATGTTACATTTTTTTTTTGGTGTCATAAACTCAGTAATTGAAATTCTATAGGAGTATTTTTGTTGTAAATAATAACAGCATGACCTTTCCTAGTAAAGATGGTGGTACCGCACTTGTTTCTTGGAGTCACTGGGAGTTCTGTAATTTTATAAATATCGTATCCAGGTATGTTAAAATTTTCTTTTTGAGCCATGTTTCTGAATACATATAATGTCTGGTTTTTCGGTAAACCATTTAAAGATTCTTAAATTCATTATGTGCAATTAGTGATTGTGCATTCCACTGAAGAATAAGAACCATTCTGAGAAGAAAGATCATGTAGATGTTTTTCTACTTCTCCTTTTGTGTGTGACTTGGTTTCGACTTGATGTACTTGGTGGTCCCATTTGAGATTTGTCGTTGTTTCCTTTGTTTAGATTGTGATTGTTTTGCGTCATCAGATGATTGAGATTGGTTCTGTGTTTTCTTTGTTTGCTAGTTTCTTTAGGTTTTGGAGTTTCACTGTTATGCCCCTTCCCACTTACACGATTTTTGCTACGGTAGAGCACGATTTTTCAATTATTTACAATCGCAACGGCGTCGTGGCCATGTTCGTGGTCAATCGTGGTCCACCGTAGCGCACCGTAGTAGATCTTGATGGCACTGTGAGTGCACGATTTTTTTGGAATGTTCAAAAATCTTGTTTCACCGTAGCGGTGGAAAAATCTGTTCCACCGCAGCAGCATCGTATTAGAGTCGTAACGTTGTCTTACGTTGTCGGTGGCGCAACACCTACGGTAGGCCAAGACTTCGCTACGATGCTGATACGATGTGCCACGATGGTGCTGCGACCTACAAGACTTAAACAAGACGCAACAAGACGCCAGCAAGAACATGATTTTTTTATCACGTGTCTCTGCTGATAGTGTGTTTTTTATCACATGTCTCTTGTCTCTTGTTTAAACAATTATGACGACAACGACAACATCCAAATAATTATAAATTCACCAATGCGCTTTTCCGTCATGTGATTAATTAAATCGTACAGGCGTCTTGTGAAATCATACTGGCGTCGCACTGGCGTCTTGTGAATCGTACTGACGCCGTAGTGACGTCGTAGTACAATCTTGGCATTTTGCGTACGCCGTGACAAATCTTGGACGATGTCGTAACTCTACCGTAACACTGTCGTGGCACTATCGCACTACTGCCGTACCACATCTTGACGACGTCTTGATAGCGTCTTGACAAGACGTAGAATTCGATAGACCTTGAACTTTTGAGTGTGAATGTACATGTGATAGACGACTGAGCACGATTTTCAACTTAAAAATCGTGCTCTACCGTAGCAAAATCGTGAAGGGAAAGGGGCATTAGAAGTATGTTGTCAATAATTAGTGATTTGATTGCTGTATTCTGTCTTCTTTTCTTAATACAATCCCAGATTTGCATTGTTCCAGTTCGTAGTTCTAGGAGGATTGTCCAGATTTAATGTATATGAAGGGTGTAGCTGGGTCTGTTTGTGTTCCTACAATCGTCTGTCTGGGTAGAAGCATTTGTTACATATGTGGGTCTTTTTGTTGCTGTTTGTGTGTGATTTACCACTTTGATTTGAGCTAATTCTTCTTATGTTTGATGATTGTTGAGGGAGTTTGCGGTGGATCTGGGTGTACAACCCTAGATTGGTTTTACCGTTTTTGCGGCCTCTGCATATGAGATGTATTGTATCTTTATTGTAGTACATCCTGCTAAGCTGACGAGTGACTACCACCGCATCTACAGCATCTGACTGTAGTCTTTTGGGACATGACTGTAATTCAGTGATTACCGCTACATCTTGCACATCTAGTTTGAGCACGACATCTACTGGCTACATGTCCCAGTCTTTGACAGTTGAAACATCTAATAATAGGAGGAATGTATGGTTTAATTTCACATCTTAAAGATACACACCGCCTTTGTCGCGCGAAATTGGGCGATAAAACGCCCTCAACATTTCATTGTTTTACATATATGGTTGGAAGATCTTCAAAAGTAGAATATAATATCCAACAAGTGCCCTGAAAATGCGTCGTTTTTCTGTTATTGTACAAAACCAATGTCATGTGACTTTCTTGAACCAAAATTTGTCCAGAAAACTCACGAGGACAAAAGTTATAGTCGCACTTCAGACGTTTAAAAGTTTATTACCAGGCGCGATCCAGGAATTTTTTAGACGGGGCACCCAACACGGACAAATGCGAAGCGCGAAGCCCTTACGGCGTGGGGTCCGGGGTGGTGCAACTGAGGCGATTCCTGGCCAGTTTCACCGACTTTTTGCAAAATTTCAAGATTATATGGAGAATATATATATGAATATATATATATATATATATATATATATATATATATATATATATATATATATATATATATATATATATATATATATATATATATATATATATATATATATATATATATATATATATATATATATATATATATATATTCATATAAAATTCTCCATATAATCTGAAATTATATATATATATGGATATCGCTACATGAACTAGTAACTGACCACCAGTTTTACACATATATATATATATATATATATATATATATATATATATATATATATATATATATATATATATATATATATATATACCTGTAGTAAAACCAGGAACGCTGGAGTTGTAACTCCGAGTTTCACCGTTATGGATCATCAGACAACTATATATAATCATTATTTTAGCCATTATTTAGCGATGTCATGACTACAACAATATAAGTTTCTCCTCCCCGATTTAATAATAATAATAATAAATAATAATAATAATAATAATAATAATAATAAGATTTGTAGCGCACATATCCATTCTGCTGGGCGCTCAAGGCAATTTTGGCATTTAATTTGCAGTTTTGACTTCAGTTTTAATTTATCCGAATTTTTCTTGGTTTTAATTCAGTCCAGTTGAAATTTTCAAGAAAAGGCTTGATTTCATATTGTTCTTTGCCCTGTGTTAAACCATCGGCAGATCAGCTGCAAGACTCATCGTACTTGCAGGCCTATGCGTACTGGCGTAGAACTGAGAGTAATTGACATCGGCGATTGTAATTTCCACACGGTTATACCCCGACCCTTCTTCAGACGAAACGGAAAATTTATAGACGTGGAGGAATCGGGTCAAGAAACAGATCAGCTTGTTTGCACCCGATCACAGACTACCGATTGCAAACGAAATGTAGACTAACTAATTTTGGGAAGTATTTACAAAGTCACTCTAATCATCATTGGAAATTGATACAAAATCCACTTTTTTCAATAATGACAGTACACCGAACTGAAGGCGCTGTTCACCTTGATGGTGGCTTTATTTTTACCTGCACCCTTAATTTTAACTTTCTATCAACCTTTATGAGAACATCCTGGATATTTTATCA
>CM055824.1:2135965-2155047 GCA_029582265.1 Zoroaster sp. YZ-2022
ATTTGAAAAAATTTGGGGGGGGAAAAGGAAAAAAATCCGCGTGGAGGGACAGAATTACACTAATTTTTGAAACGACTTTCATTGGATAGCTAATAAAATAAAAATAAAATAAGTAATGTTATTTGCGAATGTGATTTAAGTTGCGAAAGGGTGGAAGTTTAAGGATTTAAAGACGGAGGTGATTGATGCGATATGGACAGGGTAGAATCAAATATGCCCCTAAGGTTCTGACTGTCTCGAAGGCTGAATTGTGTACCCCTCCTGAATGTAAACCCGACAGTGAGTTGATGACACGGGGGGAAGCAGCGATAAAGAACTCTGTTCTCTATGACATTTAATGTTTTTTTTTTAAAGTTCACTTTTATACAAATAATCAGTAAACATTATGACTTGTTTCAAACATGGAACTGGAAACACCAGGCTCATTAAATTTTGTGACAGACGGGACGTGACAGACGGGACATTTTGCACGCTCAATAAGCATAATTTTAACTGTCCTACATGATCTACGATACCATCACTCCACGTCCATCACCTCTCGAGACGATTTGAGGTTTGATGTCTTTTGCAGTTCTGTGGCGTTCCCAGTTTATCAGTCGTCCACCCACTCATAGGAAACACCTTTTTTTCTTCACAGCAGTCATAGGCCTTCAAGAATTTTGGCGAGCTGCAGCCAGGTCAAAGTAGTTAGTGATGTCGAGGATTTGGGAGTCTTGTCTGACGCCCATGTATGTTCCTGTCCTTTTGATGATGAAGTCGACGGGATCAATGCATTGTAACTCTGAGTACAAGTATCGTTTGAGGGGGGGTGAAATCTAGAACCTGAGTTAAAGCCAAGAACCGGCAATTCCATCAAACCTCTCAACCTTCTTTCAGCTTTTCCCAGGGGGGTTTTCTTGTGGGTTGCTTGTCCAAGCTCCGCATCTGGTCGTTTTCTGCAGTGTGTCTGTCTTTTTCACTCGAATCGGGTCGTCAATTTCTGGAACCCCTCCTCAAACTTTTCCCAAACAGGCATTTGTAGGCGAACCCACTGATCAGCTGAGGTAGTCCACCATCTCTGAAACTAAGGGTTTTGGGTTTCCATGCTCACGAAACATCGGGAGCTTCTGAAGTCTGGGACATTGCTCGCAACATGACGCTCAAGGTACGTGCTGAGTTCCCAGCGCAGCTGTCTGCTTTGGCTGGTACATGGGTACATTGAATAGCTTCAACACCACTGTTTTTTTTTCACTCAATACAAGTAAGTTATTTCAACTCAATACAACTAAGTTATTTCAACTCAATACCACTAAGTTATTTCAACTCAATACAACTAAGTTATTTCAACTCAATACAACTAAGTTATTTCAACTCAGTACACTAAGTTATTTCAACTCAATACCACTAGTTATTTCAACTTACATAAGTTATTTCACTCAATACAGTAAGTTATTTCAACTCGTACCACTAAGTTATTTCAACTTTGGTACACTAAGTTGCAGGTCATGTACATTGCATTTGGATTATGCGCTGAAACTATTGCGGGATGGCAATTCTTGTTTGCAGAAAAAATCCACATTTGGACATCTTTGGATAAAGGCGGACGTGGGGACGATCGAGCGAAGGGGTGACGGAGTTAAAACCTAAGCATTACAAGCTGTGAGAGGGCGGTATTCAGGCAATCCTGTTAAGGCAAAACCAAAAGTCTCCGGTTTTTAGTCATCGGTCGGCTTCAAAATCGGTGCGGTGACGCGCTTTCTTTGGGGTGGGGTGCCAACAGGAAATATGATACATGTATACGGGGACCAACTTTCCATATAAAAGTATGGACTAAGAACGTCTGACTAGTAAGCAGGAGGTCGTGGTTCGAATCCGCCAAGTCGCCTGTGAGTTTTTCCACGATACTCGGAAGCACCGAATATACAGTATACATCAGACGTCGGTGCAGGGCAAAATAAATCAATTGTTTACACCCGACGAATTTCATCAACATAGACACAAAGAAGTTTCGAAAAGATAGGTTTCAGTGACTTTCTGCACAACAAAACCTTCGGAAAACTAACTAAATTTGACAAGGGCGTATAATATAACTAGGGGCAGGGGACTTTCCCAGCTGAGTATGTGCCCCGGTCCCCCAATTCAAATTTTGAAGACAAAAATAGGTCCCCATTTGAGGCTACAAGTATGCACATCACTGTACACGTACTCAGGATTTCATTACATTTGTTTTTATAACGTCCACAATAAACGTATTTAAAGAAACATGTATTTAATTCAAGTTTCAACGCGTATGCACAAATGCACGTGGTAGTTTGTCAAATGTGGTCATCATAAGTACAGTGGGCTATTATTGCACACAGATCACACCAACGTACTCAGGACTCCATGCAGAACACCAGCCTTACCTGGATGAGTCGCCATAATATCACAACATCAGGATTTCCATAAAATTAAAACTCAGACCTGATGTACATAATAATTATGCCTTATACCCATTAAAGGTTCATAAATACACCTAATATCCGTATTGTAATCTCAGATTAGTAAAACTAACATTTTTATCTACAATTACCTAAATGGTATAAATCAAACCGTTTGCAAACCTTTTGTTCTATAATTAAAGTCTCGTGAGTTCATTACTTTTAAAACCATTTTAGAGGGCAAAAGGAGGCAGCGGACAATTATCTGAAAAAAAGGCAGCAAATTTTCGACAGACATTCCTACAGTGGATCTATGTTATATATAAAATATTATAGTGAACAAGATCGATCCAGACTGGCTTAGCTCTCGCGAATGAAATTGTCCACCTTCTCACTGGACCAAGCTAAATGTATCGTAATCGACTGCTGTATAGTCGCCTACTACTCAGTATAATCATGGCAAAAACTCAACAAAGCTCAAAAAACAAAGACTCTTCGTCAAAGTTCAAAACTAAACCAAAAAGCTACCACAACACGAAATTGCAACCATCAACGTGAGAACATCAGAACTGGACCAAATCCAACCAACCCAACTGAAGACGATATCTCACACGGGACCAACTCGAAACAAAACCCAAAACCCTTTCCAAGTCGTGCAAAACGACGTTCCCAGTGACAAACCAAAAGAAATCGGTTTTAGCACTTGTTGAAGAACGTGGAGAGAAAAAGAACAAGACAAAGGGTAAAAAGCTGAATATTCTGATGCGAATAATGAAGATTAACAAGTGCGATTAACGAGTATATACATGTATAGTAAAAGTCTGAGGCTTTGAACGAAGCCGCAAAAGAGAAGGACACGGAAAAAAGTTGGTCCATGATCGACGCTAATGATCGAAAAAAGCCGATGACCGACTTCTTCGAAAAACCTCTGCGACAAAGGTGACCTCCCGACACCCTTACATCAGCCAAAAAACCCCCAAGAGAGACTGCTCCATCGAGATAGATGAATCTACTCTGACGGAGGACGAAATCAAGGTTTGTTTCCCTTGTTTAAAAACGGAAGTGTATTGGGACAGATCGTGTCGGGAATATTTTAAGTATCAAGAATCGACTCCCCAGGTGCGATCACCTGGGATTGATTTAAGCGCGGAACTGAAGCAGGTACCAAACGATTAGCTCGAGTGAATTACTTGTTTTTTAAAAGGTGATGGGGACGAAAGCGAATTAGGGGAATATCGATTACGGCGACTGTGACCGTATTCTCCCGTATGATTATTCTGGGATCGAATGTGAAAGTACAGTCCATATCTCTGGAAACAGTATGGTTTTACGGCAATTTTGTGATTAATCAACGTTGGATTTAAAAATGGGTATATATCTAGGCTTATTGATCTTAAAGCGAAATAATTATGATGATTAGATTTACAGGAAGCTGTTATGGGACGTTGTCGAATTTCGTACCAAGGCGACGAAACGGACTAACATCTTAAAAGCGATGTATTCTGGGACCACGGTCAAAGTCAAGGGTGACAAGCGAATTTTACCCCAGACTGGGTGTAGACAGGTGCCAAGGAATCCCCTGCAGTGTTCAACATATACCTAGATGGCTCAAATGCGCAGAGTACAGTGCTCAAAATACCCTGAGCTGCATGGGCTCGATACGGTACAAGATCCCACAACAAAACACTGTATAAGACGCTGCAGCGGGGAGTCCACGATGCTGACAGATTACGGATGCTTTTTTACGCTGACGACATCTGTCTGTTTTCACCGACAAGGGTGTTTTAGAAGGTATAGAACATCTACAATCAAAATTTTATCGAATTTGGCCTTATGATCTCCCCAAAACTGAACCCTCGCATTCAATGAAGAACTCCAAGCCGAATCACTCTCAAAAAGGGCGACCATCCAATTAAAAATCATCTAAATTCGTTACTTGGCTACACCATGCAAACGAAAATACGTTAAGTTCATGACTCGGAATCGGGGCGGGATTCTCAAAATGGTCAGAAATGCAAAGGTTCTATATGACAACGGATCGAATTTGTGGAAGCGTGCATTAGATCTAGGTTGCTTTATTCGTGCAAAAGTGCGGAGCTGAAGAAAATGTTATCTGTTTGGATGAGATTTCTTGAAAATGGATCGAGTGGCGGGCGGGAAAAACCAAAAGGGGGGAACCCGAGCTGGATAATGGTTGGGGATTTGTATTGTCCAATGAGAGAATTCTAACAAGGGTTTGGGAACGTGCGGAATCAAAACCATTTTGTAAAAGCAGAGGCTGTAATATCTCAGACATGTAGTACGCCAGACAACGTGGAACTTCAAAAAATACCTATTCTCGACCCAAAAACTCCACGTCTGGGGCGTTTCCGACACAACAGAAATTTGTTTCGATATCATATTATTAACCAGAAAAAAGACAATGGTACGCGAATATACGCGAACGTAACCAAAATTGTTTTCAGTTTGCGACGTGTTCAATCATCAACGTTTCTCAAAATATAGGTGTAAAACTTGTCATAACAGAACTTACTCTTGAGTGCTGGTCATAAACTTCAAAGATAGTGTACGAACAATCATTTCTTCATGTTTTTAACAAATAATTAAACTTTCGTTCTTTTGCAATCCGCCATGTTGAAACCAAGCGTAATCGATCACAAACTTGGTTCACGTTTGGTCAGAATAAACGTCATCGCACAACTGAACTCGCGAAAACGCCTAACCAATGACCAAAGCCCAACATGTTTCTGGTTAGATCGCGAAAACGCGACCCTGGTCAATCTGGCCGACGATCGCGAAAATATGTACCTTAACCCAAGACTCATCGCAAAATGAATCGCGAGTTCAATGCCTAGACCGGGTCTCCGACCAACGCTACCGAAGACCTAGCGTTGAAACGAGCATACCGATGGTAGATATTCCCCTGAAATTGGACCCTAGTTACGCCACTGACTCTTTAGATGAAACTGATTTCCCAAAACGAAAGCAAAACATAATAACAAAAACAAATCCTCGGTCGGTGGCCAAACCTATGAAAAACCAAGTCTGAGGTCGGTAAAAACCAGCCGAAATTGGGTAAAACTTTTATGATTTTCTGAGGGCAAAACCTTTACAGTAAAGTAGCATATTCAAATATCGTCATTTATTTGTACAGCAGGGGGTTTAAAGATACCCACCGCAAGGGGTTTAAAGATACCCCCCTGGATTGACACGTGGCTGTAATTAACGATAAATTTTTTCCACGGTACGGCACAATTAATTGTGTTCAAGTCATTTTCACAAAAAGACATCACCTCAGACAAAAATACTTTAACATGTTTGGTACTATTACAACTTGCAGACGTTTCCCGTTCTAACGTTGTTATTTAAATTACCAAAATCACGAGCTTTTAAGCCTGGCTTTTCTTTAAAATATAATTATTGCCCTGTCATGCTTTTTGTTTTACGGGAAATTTCTTAATCAACTTAACTTATTTCTATACGAAAGTAATATTAAACATGTAAATTTACACAAACAATTACAGAATCATTGTTTAAGGGAAATCTTTTTAAAACAATTACATTTCGTCGCAGTTTCACGGTACAGATTTAAAAAAAACTGTTTTTTTTTTTTTGTTTTTTTTTTGGTGTTTTTTTTTTAAATATCAAAAAATTTTTCAAATTTAAAAGAAAAACGTTTTTTAAATTAAGTCAACTGGTTTTAAGTTTTACAAGAAAATTAAACCTTGTGCATTATTCCCCGTGTTTTTCAGGACCGATTCATTTTGGCATGTATCTGCTTACGAAGTGACCATTGCACCTTGGCATGTACTCTGTATTTTACAAGAAACCCAAATTGCAGCCGTATGTTTCTGCGGTATTTACAAATGACCGTTTAAAACCCTTTGCATCTATTACGGTATTTTATAAGTGAAGTTGACCTTTTGTGCATTATTTGCTGCTTTATGGGGGACCCAATTAGCCTTGTCTTTTTTGGTGCTTAATGCCCGGGTGCGTTGGCTTTTACTGCATGTACTTTTAAGTGACCGATTACCTTGGCATGTATTACCGTGTCTATAAGTGACCATGTGCATGTATTACTCGGGATTTTTGAAGTGATTGCGGGCATTTTTCTGCTTTACTTTAAAAGGCGATTTTGGATGATACTGTTCTTTACAAAGGACCGTTGCGCCTTGTGCATGTATTTGAGGTACACGGCCGTTACAACCTTGTGCATGTCTTACTGCAAAACTTTTATGCGAACGGCGTTTTTTTAATTTTTTCACGAATCCCCGGGAACGGCCCCCACACATTTTAAAGAAGTTGAGGGTGTTCCATTTACTTTGAAAGGAACGAAATTAATAAGTATTTTACGCGTTTATGTTATTTTTCTAAAAAAAGTACAGTTACCTTTATTCGAGATTTGAAAAAAAAGTAAATTAATGATTTTTGAATTAGAATGATATCAAACCACGATTTAAAAAAATTCCAATTTCAATCACTTATATCTCCAACCGATTTTACCACTCTAATAATACCATTGTCATTTATCCGACGTTTATTAAAATTTTTACCCTTTTATAAAGAAATGATGAAAAAATACCTGAAAGTGCAGAAAAAGGAAAAAGGGGGATTTTGGGATATGTTTTCCCAAAATATTAAAGTTATTTTCCCCCAGAACGATTATTTATATCCATTTTAAAAATCATTCTGCATTCGACAAGTTTGTTGTCGAAATTATTCCACCAATGAAACCAGTGCGTTTGACCCAAAACCCTCTGGGCCCCTTTTCCTTCAAAAACATTACTTTTAGTATTAATTCAGCTGTTGCTGCCCTTAGGTGACCATGTTTTTTCCCCCTTTTCTTCTTTAAATTTTATCTAGGACGGGATCATATGGAATAAGTTTTTTTTGTTTTAATTTATTTGAAAATTTTTTGTAAAATTGGTCCAAAAACACTTATATACACATAAATTAAATATTATGTATTTTTTTATCGTATAGTGTTCATATTAATTTAATTGTAAAATTTCTCTTATAATTACAATACAATCCGTGTTTTAGGGCCCAGTCAAACAAAAACAAACCAAACGAAATAAATTTGCAAAAAAACCTATTGTAAAAGTCTGAGTTACGATTTGAATATTCTTACTAAATTCTGTATCTGCCTTGCCTTAATCAAGCCTGTGCATGGAAAATTCTCAAAAAAGAGAAATTTCAAAAAAAAAAAAATTTAAAATTTCCTTGGGTTTTTGACTGCGTATTGGTATAACACTGTAAAAAAGAGCGCGTAGCCCTGTTGGCGTCCCATTTTTTCTTAATTGACAAGGATATCCTTTATTTGAAATTGTTTCTAAATATCCCTTAAAATTCTTAACTTTGCAATTCCTTGCGTCCTATGTTCGTGATGATCTGATCTGAGCCAACATTAAAAATTGGTGATTTTAATTTTTAAAAACTTAACTGGGCAAATTGTCTCTTCACCAAATAAAATTTTTTGTTGAAAAAATTTTTTTTGCCCAAAATTTGGGGCTAATAGTGCTAAATTAATGGGGAAAGGGTTTATTACAGTGGGGTTAAGAAGTATCCAAACCCTTTAAAAAGAAACAATTAGCACCGATATGGTACCAACAACAAATAATCAAAGTAAATCAAATTAGAAAGGGGAAAATGGTGTAAACTCTTAAAAATTGGGGCACCATTTTAACACCCTTTTAACTAAAATTTTAAAAATGTCAATAAATATAGGTCCCCGGGAAAATTGGAAATTTGGTAATCCTCCTTTATAAAGGGTTGGTTCGGTTTGATTATAAAATTTTGACCAATCTGTTAAGTCTATTTTAAAATAAATATTTTTTATCGCAACTAAAGAATATTTATACGACCATAAAATTTTTAACTTCTCACATTCTTATTTAAAAAACCATTCTCAAAACTGCCATACACAATGTTGTTTCAGATATTTTTGAAGGTATTAGCGTTGATGAAAAACTTTTTTTTTATTGATTCAAAATGTTTTTGACACTATTGATCATGAAATGCTTTGAAATTTTTTTTTAATTACGGGTTTAAAATTTAATCCCCAGGGAAAACCGGAAGGTAAATGGCCTACCCCTTAAAAATTTTTAAATAAAAAAAATAAATAAATTACTGGGGTTTTTTTATTCTGAAACATTAATTAAAAAATCCCCAAAAACCACCCTCCCTTTCCCCTAAGAACTAAGGAACACCCCGGCAAATTTCAAGAAAAAATTTCTTTTTTTGATCATGATCTAGACCAACATTTCATTTTTACCCCCCGTTTAAAGGGGAAATTTAATGAAAAGGGGGTTTTTGATACAAGAAAAGCTTTGGGTTGTGACTATATTCGAAAGGTAAAAGTTGCCGGGAACTCTTTTTTTTTATTTTTTTTTATTTTTTTGTTTATTTTTTTTTCAATTGCCCCCACAAGGAATATAATGGGGGGTACTAATTTGAGTTGTTACAACGACCCCTCTGAAAAAAAGCCCCCCGCACCGAAAACAATTAACCCGCCCTTCACGTGGGAAAAGGGCTGGGAGGGGGAACAGAACAAGGGAGTTGTTAAACTGCCCCGTCCTTAAACAAATTTTGGGTTAATGTCTTGCTCAAAGGACACAAGTGTCAGGGCCGGGGTTAAAACCACTGCGCCCCCAGAACTTGGTACGGGAAACAGACCGTCCACACTCAAAGCGCATAGCCATTGTATCCTTTAGGGAAAAAGTGGTTTATATAATTTTAACAAAAGATTCTTCTAAAAAAAAACCCCTTTTTTTATTGTATTTTTCTGTGAATGTTAAATTAACCTTTTTTTTCCCGGTAATACCAAAACTTTGAATACTTATTTTACGTATCATATTTATTATTAAAAATTTTAAAATTTAAACTCCAACGGGCTAATACCATCGATCATCTGTCCCACTGGCGTTCCTATACCCATGGACGGATATCGAGCACAGGCCCCTGGCACAAATTCACCACGGCCCCAAAACACGCGCATTCACTGTACTATGCTATTAGCCTGCACGGCCCCACACGCACACCCCCTGCATGCCCCCCCCAGATAGCCCATGTTTTGTTCCCTCCCGAAGAACCAAAAATGGGCCTACGTCCCCTTGGGCCGTGATTTAATTGTTTTTTAAAACCCGGATTTACATTAAACAATCCATGTCATACATTTAAAAAATCATTTACCCCAAATTTTTAAAAAGGTGGGGGGGCCTTGACATTTAAAAATTTTTCCCCCTAAAAACAGAATTTTTTTTTTAAAAACCCAAGGGGCCCCTTTTGGGCCCGGGCCCCCGGGCACGTCCCAGTTTGCTTTCCGTCTTTCCCGAAGTCACTTGTAATATTTTGGTGAGGGAAAACCCCTCATCACGGGTTAAATGTATCGGGTTGGTCAGGTTTTTATTGGGGAAACCCAAATTTTGATAGATTAATTTAGAATTTTCTTTTTAAAACTTGTTATTAAAGATATCCCCATAACGAAGCTAACGATGAAGAAAAAGATAACTTTTGAACAACTAAATCCGTCTGAATTGTACCTGCCTTTATTTTGGGGATTCAAAAAAGTTAGGGGGAAATGGATCAAAAACATCATGGGCAAACATGGACTTGGAGAAAAAAATGAAAAGGGAGAAAGACTTGATTTTGGCCTTAATAGCCTGGTAAACAGGTCCATTTTCCCCCATCGACAAATCCTAAAAAAGATGGGTTTCTCAGGGGGAAAAACAAAAAACCAAAATTGATCAGTTTAGGAGCAGACAGTGGAATCCAGGATACTCCGTTATGAGGGAGGGAGGCGCGTCATAAACGCCCCAAAATTAAGTTGAAGCTAAAAAAAAAACAAATTAAGGCAAACAGAAAATTTGACAAAAAAAGGTAAAAAAAACGACATTGGAACTCAATTCACAATCAAACAAGAACAGGATGATGACCAAGTTATGATCAGGGATTTTTTGGGAAAGAAATGGAAAAATTGAGGATGCTTAAAAAAACTCAAAAAGTATTTGGGTACAAACAAAAGGGAAAAACCATGGATCAAAAAGAGTCATGGAGCTTGGTCGGGGGAGAGGAAAAGATTGAAGATAAAATTCAACGACAAAATCAAAGGGGGTAAAAAAAATTTTAAAAAAACTAAACTATGAAAAAGGAATTTAAAGGGATGAGGAAGGACAAGAAAGTGGACAGATGATTGCAACAGAGGCTGAAAGCAGCAGGAATGGAGAATGAAGAATTATAAAAAATTTAAAGAAAATTAAACGATAAACGCAAAACAATTAATGCCGTTAAAAACAAATCTTAAAAAGAATAAGGAAAAAAAAATGGCGAACATTTCAAAATATTAAACCGCCCAAATACCAACCCCGAAAACAAAATGAAAAATGACCTATTATGATACCCCTTACATTTAAAAAGGGAAAAAATTTTGTGCACTTTAAAGAGGTTAAAAAAATTAGAAAAGTAAATTTGCAGGTTTTTAAAAAGTGGAATAAATACAAAGTTAAATGGGGTATTTTTCAAAACAATAGGGTCTTAAATTAGGACAGGGAAACGGGCTTGTTAAAAACCAAAGGTGCCCAAAGATTGTGGCAATTGGGGGGGTATCATTTTAAAATCTGTTAACAAAAGGTGAGGTATTGATAGAATTGAGATGGAGTTAACAACAAGTTGAGAAAAGAAAAAGGGTTTTAGAAAAGGCGGGTACAGGAGCAAATTTTTTGGCAACAATGAAGAAGCGGGAAGGCGTAAACCCACATTACGTTTGTGGACTTTGAAAAGGCATTTGATTCTGTATAGGGGGCCCTTTTGGGAAACCCGGCTATTTTGGAATTTCCCGCAAAAAATAAAAATGGCCCAGACCCCGTACAAAGCAGTGGCCTGTGAAGGGGGGAGTCGTTGGTTTAAGGTAAAACGGGATGAAAAAACCGATGTAATTCTGGTTCATTTTTTGTTGGTGGTGGATTGGATAATGAAAAAAACAACAGAAGGAAACAACCGGGATAAGGTGGAATTCATGAAAAAATTGGAGACGGACTTTAGATAATTTTCACCCCCTTAATTTGAAACACATGAAAACTAAGAAAACCCCAAAAATGAATAGCATCTAGAACTGGACTCAAAATTAAAAGAAGAAACCAAGTTTACAAAAACAAAACAACAACAACATTATAATTGATGACCATCATTTAAAAGGTTGATAAAACACATACTTAGCCCCCATCACAAACAAAGGAGGGGGGAGGACATTTCACGAAATTTTTAAAAAAAAGGGTATTTGATTATTCGCCCCGTCATATCAGTGTACTTTATAGCGAAAATGGGAATCAACAAAAACGACAATAAGAAGATGGAAAATTTCAATTCAAATGCCTTGAAAATTTTTTAAAAATTTGATAGCCTTTTTCGGTTTAAACATGAAATACCACTAGAAAAAAATTAAACGAATCATGATGAAGTGAAAAATAGAAAAATGGGAAAAGGTGGCCCTGTTCTTAGAATGGAGGGTAATTCCTGCAGGACTGAAAACTTGGGTCCCTGAAGGGAGGAGGGAAAATTGGGCGTCCGAAAAAAACATGGAGCTTAAAAAAGAAAGGAGAAGTTGGGATGGAAGTCGGAATGAAGCCAACCTGTGCCAGTAACAAAACACAGTGGGGAACACCAATTATGGCCACTTTGGCCCCCAAGAGGGGGTTTTAGGGGTGAGTCTTGCTCAAGGACACAAGTGTCACGGCGTTAAAACCCATTTTTGCTAACACAGAACTTATCCCGTAGCAACCGCCCCAAAGACACTCCAAACGCATAAATTTATTTTTAGAAAATACGTGGTTTATAAATTAATTTTCATAAAGAAGATCATCTTCTAAAAAAAACCCCATTATTTTTTGATATTATTTGTGAAATTAAATTGCCTTTATCCCCTAGTCAGCCTTTCAACTTTGAAAATTTTGTTCACAGTTTTTTCCCAAATTTTTTTAAGACTGCAATCGGGGTAATCACCCATCAGATCCGTCACTGGCTCAACGTTCCATCCCGGTCACTTTCCAAGACAATCGAGTACGTGGGAAAAGTCATTTCAAAACCACAGGTTCTTTTCCCGAAGCAACACTCTACAACCTGAGATTGTTTACAGACCACTGTTAACCTTATTTCTTGGTTCCACCATGCAAATTTAAATCCCCCTTTTCAGCACTAATATTAGAAAAGATGTTAAATGATTGGATACCCCAAAAGAAAAAACTTTTTAAATTTTAAGATGGTAATGCTAACTATCCCGAGAATCATTCAGTCTCATGTATTTTGGAATTTTGGAAAACAAAAAAATTCAATTTATTCGTATCATCAAGATTACATTAGAAAATCTTAATCCAATGCTTTTTTTTTCCTTTTGGTATTGGTTAAAATATCATAAAAAAAAATTTCTGGTAGAAGTATGGATCTTTTCCCGTTTTTTTTTGTCCCAAAGGGGCTTTCATCTTTAAGAAAAAAGAAAAAATTGTCCCTATCTTTTTTGTCCAATTTAAGACGTGGGACCGGCAGCTAGAACTTCCCCTATGTGGAATACTGGCCGTCTTGAAGTGATTAAAAATTAACAATAAAGTTTTAGTTTTCCCCAAACTTTTACCTTTGAATGAAACGTTTTGGTTGGGTTTTTTTGTGTTTTTGATTCGAAAGTAAAGGGTCTTTATAACAATCATTAAATTTTCCTCACCTTTAAGACACAACAAATGACTTGTAATAACAATGGATATTTACAATATTTAAGCCCATACGGCCTGTAGGAAAATGTGTTTTATACAATAATCAATGGGATGAATCTGAAACCCCAATGCAACTCAGTTTCTATTAAAAATTAAAAATTATTGTTTTAAAAATTTGTCACATAAATCAAATTAGTTAATAATAAATTAAATTTTGGGAGTTCTCTTTGTCCCAAAACCCAAACCGGCCTTAGATCAATGTCAAAATCCTTTGATATCACGAGAGGGAAAAAATAATCTGGCAATTTTAAATTTCTAACCACACAATAATGTTAATTGGAAGGGGGAAACTGTTAGATGGGGCAATAGGGTACGCAAAAGCAAAAGACACCGGGGAGATTCCTGTTTCGTTGATCATTCAAATAATTTAGGTTTTATATTATATGTTTATATGGCTACGGGGATGTGTAACACATGCAATGCAAAACTGAATAGTATTCAGAATACATCAATAAAGGGAAATTTTTTTTTGAACCATGCGTATCCCAAAGGATTTTCTTTTCATGTTGGTATACTACCATTTTGTGGCATCTGTTAGGAAAGGTTTTTATCTCCAGAACAACATTTGAAAAAATTTCCCCCAACTGTATATTGAATAACTCCCCCGTTTCTTAAATTCCTTCCCCTCATTGTCATGCAGAATATCATGTTCAATGGGCATCGGGAAATGGAACCCCTTCAAAGTTTCAACACTCCATAACCCCAGTCATTTTTTTTCCCCCGCAGTATCGACCCCCTCGCTATCAAGCACTACTAAACGAGATAGGCCCTGGTACAAACATGTCAACATGTCCGGTCACACACATATATATACATATGGACTTTGACTTCAAATCCAACTATATTTCACATCACATATTATACAAAATGTTACAATAATACAGGGTATCAATAGTAAATAACTGTGAAATAAAGTAACAATCTACTAGTCAGTTTACATGACAACATACAAAAGTTTGAAAATTACTATATCACAGGCCCTTTGATGAGGACCGTTCAATATTCAGACTCAGGATCAGAAATCCATGAGTCTAAACTCAAGACCTGGGTAGTTTAACCAATATACGGATTCATGTTGGAGGTTTAATAAATCTGACGGTCCATATTAATTCTCCGACCATCAGTTGTCATCTGACAGGAATACAAGGCTATTGTCATTTGTCGATTACATTGATTAAAGTTGTTGCTCTAAAAGTTGTGTGATTTTTCACAAATCTTTTCCCCATATGTTTATGTTTGTTAATACTTTTCCACCCATGAGAGAAATCATTATGTTTAGTGGCAACGTGTGATGTAAACAGCAACATGTGAATGGGGAATCAGACAACGGGCAGACAACCAGCACAACCAACACAAAGCTTTCTAAGTGATGCATGTTGGTATTCAACATTAACAAACATTAACATATTGATGGAATTCTTTGCGTAAGGATATTAATATTAAATATGACGTAATTTTTTCTTCGCCTCCATGCAATGAACACGTAAAATGTCTGATGATGTCTACGTGCTATACAGCTTCCTATGGGATACGTGTTAGCACCAACAGAGAGAGTGTTCCAATGGAGTAGTTTTGGTTTTCAACCAAAAAGTTGATTTCTAACAAAAATAATCAGCAGCTCAGGCAGAATAATTTCACAGGATGTTTGATACCATGATTTAGGTGAACTGATGTGTTTAGTAGACAAGATGGCTTAATCTAAGACATCTATGCCTAAGGATGTGGGTAGGTCGTCTTAGACAACTGTTACGAACTTCGAGAAACTACCGCTTCCTAAACGGCTATACCTGTGAACATACTGGAATATTTCATTTCAACTACGTAGGCCTACCTAATCGCTGCCATTTTCCCTAGATGAGGGACTCATTACACTTTTAAAGCTTTGCGTGCAAACAGGTTTTGTGAAACATCCCCTCCCAAAAAAAAGGAAGGAAATTCACAATGAGGGTAAAAAGGTTATTCTAGAACGCCCAAAACCTATAACTGTGAAATGTTATAGTAAACACAAAGCACAAACACAGTTATGGTTTGGTGATTTATATTAATTTATGTTTGCCCCAGGCACTGAGTACCTCTGTTAGTGAGACTGAATACTTGTAGTCGGCAATTGATTCATTGGTCTATGCCTTTTTGGGGTTAGGATCCATCACTGCTGTACATATAGCTACATGTTGGCACACATAGGCCTACAGTAAATGACTAAAATATTATTCGTTCCCTCATATCCAGTTTAACAACAAAATTACATGAAAATTGCATAAAGCTGTAAAATAATAAGAACGTATAAGAAAACAAAAATCAACAATCTGAGACAAAATAAAGAGAGACTAAGATAACCGAAAAGATAACCGAAAAGAAAACTAAAAGATAACCGAAAAGACAACTAAAAGACAACTTAATCACAGTGACAATGACAAGATAACTACTGTAGAAACTCTTCAAGTAAACGTTTTCGTAAGGTGACAAATCATCCCACACAAATCCATGTTTTAAGAAAATCGTATCTGAAGTTGAACTGTTTTCGAAATCGCAATTTCAAATAACTAATACCCAAACATACAATAGCCACCACAACAAACATTACGTGAACCATGAAAATGTGTACTTTTCATGGTTTGTAAACCAATTGTACGTCACTGATTGTTTTTCATGTTTTATAAACCATAGAAAGGGTGCGAATTTCAATAGAAGAAATTACTTATTGTAATGATCATGACTGACAATTCACTATTGTTACCCACTCGTTTGAAGGAATTCGGTTAAAGGGGAATTATTTGTTCTACTTAATTATAAGAAAAGCTTGCATTGCGATTGTAGTACTAGGCCCTATATTTGACACATACGCTGTAAGGAAATGTTGATTGGTTCCACCAAACATTTGTTTCATCTTGTTTATTTGTTTTATCGAGCACATATCCTTTGAAAATACGTTGTTTATATTATGTAATTATCATCAAGAAGATAATCTTCTACAAAATCACCACTTGTTAGATATTGTATTTTGTATCATTGCAAAATTAGCCTCTTATGACAAACATGCAGATACAGCACCTTTCAAGTTTAGGAAAATCGTAATCGATTACGGCGACTGTCAGCCGTATTCTACCCATGATTATTCGAGATCGAATGCGTGAAAGGTGAATCGATTATCTCTAGGAAACAGTATGGATTTAGGCAAACAGATCGACGAATGATGCGATTTATGGATTAATCAGACATTAAGAAGTTAAAAGGAGGTGTATATCAGAGCTCATTGATTTTAAAGCGGCATAGGTGATTAGATTCCAAGTCCAAGGAAGCTGCTATGGACGTTGTTTCATTTCACACAAGGCGATGAAATTGACTAACATCCTGAGAGCGATGTATTCTGGGACTACGGCCAAAGTCAAGGGTGACAAGCGGAATTTGCTACCCAGACTGGGTGTAGACTGGGTGTAGACTGGTGTGACTGGGTGTAGACTGGTGTAGACTGGGTGTAGACTGGGTGGACAGGGTGCCCAGGAATCCCAGCAGTGTTCAACATATACCAAGATACTGTCCTCAAATGCGCAGAGTACGAAAACATACTTTAAAATACCCAGACGCTAGGCTAGAATACCGCAACAAGATTACGGATGCTTTTATACGCTGACGACATCTGTCTTTTTTGTCAACGACAAGGGTGTTTTAGAAGGTATTATGAACATCTACAACCGAACTTTTAGCTAATTTGGCCTTATGATCTCCCTCCCAAAAAACTCTCGGATTCAATGTCCCCACCGAATAATTCCAAGCCAATCACTCATCAAAATCGACGACCATCCAATTAAAACTCATCTAAATTCCGTTATTGGGCTTCACCCGTCAAACGAAAAATACGTTAAGTTCATGACTCAGCGAATCGGTGCGGCATTCTCAAAGTGGTCAGAAATGCAAAATGGTTCTATCTGACAACAGGATTAAGTTGGAACTTGGGTGAAATTTCTGGAAGCGTGCGTTACATATAGGTATTACAAAAGTTCCGTTATAATCTCAGGTCAAGTAGTAATGGTCTTGTTTAGAGTACCCTAAGGGCAAGATGCTTGCTACGCTGGGTGCTAGAGCATTTTCTTCGCAGCCCCAGTGCTCTGGAATACACTTCCGCGTCAATCGCAATGAATAGACACTTGATTCTTTTTAAACGTAAGATTAAAACATACCTTTTTAATGAAGCCTTTAAAAAAAAAATTTTTTTCTCCTTTCCTTAATTGTACTTTTGATGAGAACCAAGCCAGTTAGACTATATTCCTTTAATTAGTATAGGTAGGTTAAAGGCGTCTGTCTCCGGGAAAGATCGAGACATCACCGATGCCAGTGGCCAGGTACATTGACATAGATCCTCCTCTGGCGGGACAGACGTAACCACAGAGTGATGTTTGGGAGCTGGCTTTTCAAACTATTCTGGTCTGTTTAAAATATAAATAAAATTAAAATGTGATTTTTGTTTTATTTCTTGTTTGTATTTATATCTGTTTATTCTATGCCGTGTTCATTTTTGTTAGGCGCTTTTGATCATTTTAAAGCAAACAGCGCAATAGAAATGTTTAATTTATTATTATTATTATTATTATAATAGTAAATAATTGTGAAACAAAAAGTAACAAAACAACTAGTAAGGGGAAATTCAAGAAGGTTACCGGTAGCAAAGAAAGAAAGATAAAACATTTATTATCCCACAAGGGAAAATTAAACAGACCTTGCCCCAAAACTGGTTATAAAACAATAAACAACATTAGACAATATATTGTAACAAATTATATAATTCCTTTGATAAAGACACAGATCTTTCATCTGAAATTGAAAATAATTATAGGTTTAAGGGATATAAGAATTACAATAATCAATATTATGTCAAGACATAAAAGGCCAAGTCTAAAAGTTGCTAACCCCAAGTATTATTTTGTAAATAATGTAAACCCACGATGACTGCATCTACTTCATACAAACGAATAGAAAATAAAAATCACTGCACTACCAATGTAATGGGGCTAGTCACAAAGCAATCGATAAGGTAAACAATAGACCGATTTATTAAGTCCTATTACGTACTGACCAATCCACTATTGACCAATCACATGTTAAAATAGCTGTATTGGTGGATGATAAACGTAAACAAGCCACCATTAGGAATGACTTGACGATCAAGGGCGAGGCTTAAGTGTTGTACCACAGGTGCCGTTGCTAGGCAGTTACTATATGGTGGGCGGGGATTAATGGATCGGCGTATTGATTCCAGAGCGATTTTCTGTGCTCGTGAAGACATGATATTTAGTTTGGACCAGCTGGCGTTGAGCTTGTAAATTACGTCACGCGTATTTAAATGGTCCAGATTCCGCATGAAAAGAAAAAAACTCGATTAATTTTTGCAGAAAGGGATAGAGAAAACATTTTGGAATCATCCCCAACTTAAGCAGTTCATTTACACCACTGGATTACTGATACCATAATGGGCCTTTTAAGGCTGATTATTTAAACAAAAACCTTCCAAAACAAATTCCATAAGCAATACTACGAAGGAGGCCATGCATCTGCTGTCATATTTATTAACAGGAATATTATGACTTTTGCTACCCATACGAAAGAGCATTATGTTTGTGGCGCGTGTGAGTGAATCATATACATGTAGGTAAACAGCCAAAGTCAGAATCCATCAATAGACATATTTAATCTTAGTATCCATGCGTATCCACCGAAGGCTTTGCTGGGTGATTTATGTAACTATAAAACACAGAATTCTGATTTGCATGTAGCAGCAGGCATGTAACTTGTCTATTGATATGCCTATGTGATACATACTGATGTTTCATATGTGATACGTGTCCATACCAAAAGCAAACAGTATTCCCAAAGGACAGTCTTTCAATTTATTTTCAATTTAAGTTTATTTATTAAAAAAGGAGCCAAAAAT
>CM055824.1:2155547-2174602 GCA_029582265.1 Zoroaster sp. YZ-2022
TTTTTTGAAAAACCCCCGGAAACATTTAACATGTGCCGTGGGTTTCACTGACGAGCACGACTAAGGACATGGCTGCAGCCGCTGTATGTTATATTTGGGTCAGCCATGTCTCTCCCCTATTAGATCCAGTAGCTAATTCGCTCGGCCACGACATTCCATTGCCCTCAAACGGTGTCGTGTTGATTTGAGGTGTAAAAGTGCAACCAATTGCTTTATATTTTTGTGATTGAATTTGATAAGGGTTGGATACCTAATTTATTTATACTTAATAATTCTTTATATCTTTGTTATCTGAATTCCACCTAAAACCTGTTAAGTAGTTACCGAGGAAGGGCTTGCCCAAGTGGGTTTAGTGGGCTTGTTGGGGACTAATGTTAGTCCGACATGGGACAGTGATAGGTTAGGTTGTTGGGTATACAGGATCTGAGCCGGGCACCAAGAGTGGTTCCAATGAGGGGGTTCCTTATAATTATACAATGTACCACAAAACAAAATCAAGCAGTTTTATAAGTGCTATAACGTCTGAAACCAGTTTGGAGGAAATACCCAAAATTTAAAAAAGTTCAGATTTTTGCAGTTTATTATTTTGTAATGCCGTTTTACATGTATGCTTTGAGCTAGAGAGCGCATGAATTACATGGTCGCATGTGCCATATTTTTCCCGATACTTTGACCTTTGGGTTGGTAGCTGGCGCGCGCAAGCCTCGAAGCGTGACGTCACATCGTCAGATCTTATCGTATCAATGAAATCCTTTGGGTAGATACGCCTGGAGCTATCTATATATCATGATAGGATTATAGACGGGGACAGTCTACAAATACATCTGTAGCCTAGAAAATACACAGTCGGCTGGAGGCGCCATTCCTTTCACTGCGCGCTGTATGGACACGCCAATCAGAACAGCTCGACGCGCACTTGTACTTGTCAGCGAAGGAAATATTATGGGATGTGGTGTATAAAGTTGCTTAATAATCATTGAATTTAAATAAAGAATATTAACGAAATATATAAATATTCGCAGTCCAAGTGAACATCTTGTCTACAGGCGCGGATCAGGGGGGTCCGGGCGGGCACGCTTCCCCCAGATGAATTTTGAGTTTAAAAAAAAAAAAAAAAAAAAAGGAAAGCAAAATTAGTTAGTCAATTTCGTTTGCAACCGGTAGGAGTCTGTGATCGGGTGCAAAGCAAGCTGATCTGGTTCTTGGCCCGATTCCTCCCGTCTAAATTGTCGTTTCGCTCTGAAGAAGGGTCGGGGTACCGTGTGGAAAAAAATTGTCTCGATCATCAATTTACTGTCGGATTCTACGCCAGTATGCATAGGCCTGCAGTACGATGAGTCTTGCAGCTGATCTGCCGGGTTTTAACACAGGGCAAGACAGTATGAAATCAAGCCCTTTTCTTGAGAACAATGGACTGAATTTAAAAACCCAAAGAAAATTCCCGGATAAATTAAAACTGAAGTCAAAAACTGCAAATTAAATGCCAAAAAATCGGGGAGGGAGAAACTTATATTGTTGTAGTCGACATCGCTAAAATAATGGCTAAAATAATGGCTAAAATAATTATATGTATATATGTATATATGTATATAATCTTGACTTTAAACAAAAGTCAAAATTGAAACTGGCCAGGAATCGTCTCCAGTTTGCACCACAGAGCATCCAGAATCAAAATTTTCCAGGGTCCCTTACGCCATAGACTGTGCTCATATTGTCATGTAATAATAATAATAATAATAATAATAATAATAATAATAATAATAATAATAATAATAATAATAATAATAATAATAATAATAATAATAATAATAATAATAATAATAATAATAATAATAATAATATTAATAATAATAATAATAATAATAATAATAATAATAATAATAATAATAATAATAATAATAATAATAATAATAATAATAATAATAATAATAATAATAAGAATAATAATAATAATAATAATAATAATATAGTTAGCAGTGAGACGCGCGTTCCATTTGCGTCCTTTAGAACATCTTGATAGCAACTAACGCTGAGTGAACTGCTGCCGGGTGAAATACGCATCGCTTTTGTGTAATTTCCTGAAACAATACAACTTTTCTCACAATTATTGTGATGATAATGGAGCTATGCAGCATCAACTCAACGGTGAATCGGCGACGAACTCTCAAGAGAGGAAGTCCATCGCCCGTTCTGGTCGGTATGTTTGAGCAGGTACCGCCAGATCGTATACACACTGCTCAGAACAATAACAGAATTCGTGCTGTAAACGGGAGAAAGTAGATACAAGGACGATAACAGAATTGCAATGGAATTGTTTATAAGGAGCAAGCCAGAGAACGAGAGGGTACAGAAGGAGAATGATTAATATGGCAAGTTAAAGGCATGTTTGAAATAAGCGAACAGCGGCTTGCCGACCAGGTAAAACAAATCAAACATAATCAGTGGCTAACGAAAGTTGGGAATTGGAAGAGATGAGAGAATAATATCACACGGACAGGAAATGGGATGATGCTGACGAAGTGCAGGAGAACAACTGGACAACGTGGTCGCTGGTGAGCTGGCAAGTTCCCAGGTGCGGATGAGGTCCGGTGGAGGAGTGAAGAGGAACAAGAAAGACCCGGAAGAAGAAATAGAATTAGGAGAGAGGATTGAAGAGGTAATGGTATCGGTAGGGACAGGTAAGTGGAGTATTCCTGCATTTACGCCAGTCCCAAGGGAAAAAAAGCTGACAAATATGTCAGCGTATAGTAGAAATAGAATCCTTGGGACAGTAAGTGCTACTAATCTTTTACAAAATTAACGATCTTGTCTTTGCAGGTGCAGTTGTAGTAGTGGAGAGATCAGGCGTAAAAATCTTCATTCACAATCACGACATAAGATAATAATGTGGTGGAAACGCAGACTTGGAGGCCCAAATTAACGATTGCAAGATCTCTCAGTAGAATGAGCAAATAATAATAATAATAATATTTTAATTACTTATATAGCGCTATTTCCCAAATATGCCCAATAGCGCTTTACATTTTAGACTAAAAAAAGTGGTGTCTTACAATAAATGACAAATTACAAATACGAGCTATCTATAAAGGAGACAATAATAATAGTTACAATGATAGATAATTATTATAATAATACTCTAATGAAATACATTTTAAAATTGCACTTTGAGATTACAAATTAAAAACATTTCTAAAAGGTGTGTATAAGCTTTGTTTTAAAATTACCTAGTAAAAAGTGATGCTTAATAAGCGCTTTACATTTAGACTTAAAAATTGTCTTACATATAAGTGACAAATTACAAATGCGAGCTATCTATAAAAGAGACAATAATAATAGTTACAATGATAGATAATTATTATGATAGTACACAAATGAAATACATTTTAAAATTACCTCTAAAATTACAAATTAAAGAGCATTTCTAAAAGACATGTCTTAAGCTGTTTTAACAATGGATAGAGGTGCAATGAAAGATAATGAAGAAGTATCAGAAGTAAAGAAAGGGGATGAGTGTAGTTAAGGAGAAGCCAGCAAGGTTAAAGGCAGAAAGGCTGCAAGTAAAGAGGTACGATGACAGAAGTCAAACAGTTTCATCCAAAATCGCCTATTAATACAAATCAGCATCAATTGTTCAAAGAAATGGACGAAATGTGACAACTCTATAGAGTGAGCCCAGGCCAGCAGAGGCAAGGAATTTTGGGGGTGTTGCTGGGATCAGCTGGTGATCATAACAGACAAGCAGAATGGTTAGCCGACGTGAAAGACGGGTTAAAGATATTGCAACCTTAAGAGGATTTCAGATTGATGTGAGCAAGGTGAAGAAACAGTTGAGGAAAGTGCCGAATTGGAAAGCCCCGGGACCAGACCAAGTGCACGGATACTGGCTAAGAACTTCAGTAGTACTTCACGAAAGAATAGCCCAGCAGCTGCAACAATGCTTAGTGTAGCAACGTTCCGGCGTGGATGACTGAAGCAAGAACAGTTTCTCGTATGAAAGGACATTAAGAAGGTAACGTTGCAAGTAACTATCGACCTATGCATGTCTACCGCAGTGTATAAACTGATATCGGTATCATTGCAGAGAAGAATCTGTATAACCCACAGAAGATCAGCAGTTATTTCAGATGAGCAGAAAAGGTTTTTCAGAAAGCGGTCAAGAGGAACGAAAGACGCTCATATTGATAAGACGGTGCTAAAAGGACTGTAGGAACAGGAAAACTAATCTGGCCATGGCATGGATAGATTAAGAAAGGGGCATACGACATGGTATCACACTCGTGGTTATGGAATGTTTGGTATGATAGGGGCAGCTGATGCGGTGAAATGTCTTCTGGGTGAGAGCATGAAGACATGGAGAACAAATCTGACGGCTGGTAGAATGTCTTGGTAAGGTAAACATCAGACAGTGTTTCAAGGGTGATTCTCTGTCTCCACTGTTGTTTGTTTTGGCGCTGTTCCTTTGACGATGATTTTGCGGAAGGGTTGAGTGCGGTACGAGATGACCCGAAGGATGGATGGCAAGATTTAATCATCTTCTCTTCATGGACGACCTGAAGTTGTTTGCGAAGAACAGAAAGAGATTGATTCCTTGGTGCAGACTGTACGGATCTTCAGCGATGACATCGGCATGAAGTTGGTCTCTGGAGGAAATGTGCTGCGATGACCATGAAGAGGGGTAAAGGGGCGCTGGATGGAATTGCTTTACCAGATGGCACACAATTGAGAGGCGTTGGGTGAAGAAGAAGTTATAAAAGTATCTTGGGTCTTGAAGCAGATCATGTACTGCGAGGAATCGAAAAAGAGAGACTTAAGAAAAGAGTATAAGACGAGTGAAGAGTGTTTGAAGTCCAAGCTGAATGGAGGAATATGATAAAAGGCGATCAACGCAGGCTGTGTCATAATATTGAGATACAGTGCAGGGTGTCAGTGGACTAAGGCAGATCCTAGATGTTGCTGACAGGAAAACGAGGAAAGTGATGACGATGTGCGGTATGTTACATCCACAGGTCGAATAATGCAGCAGACTCTATCTACCAAGGTCAGAGGCGGAAGAGGTTATAGTGTATCAGACAGCGTTAACATCGAGAGAGAAGGAGCTTGCAGTGTCATGTAAAGTACTCAGGAAAGTTGTTGAAGAGTTGCATAGAAATACATGAAAGACAGACAAAATTAGGTCCCAAAGGTATAGAATCGAAGAAGAAAGAACACGAGATTGGCAGGAAAAACCACTTCTGGCCAAATTCCTGGGATATTACAGAAGAAGTGGCAAAAGTAGCAAGACTTGGGAATGGTTGAGGAGAGAACTAAAAAGAAACCGGGGTTTTGATTACTGCAGCGCAAGACCAGTCTCTGCCGACGAATGTGATGAGAGCCAGGATCGAGAAGTCGAATGTATCTTCTATGTGCAGAATGTGCAATGCGGCGGAGGAGACTGTATTTCACATTGTCCAGCGAATGCAGAGTGCATGCTCAGACAGAGTACAAAGGCAGAACGACAAGTTGGCCAAGGTGATCCATTGGGATCTGTGTAGAAGGTACGGTGTCAAGGTGAACAATCAGTGGGTACGACCATGCGCCGAAAAGGTTGAAGAAACTGATCATGTGAAGATTCTCTGGGACTTCAACATCGGACGAATCATGTTATAGAACATAGACGGCCGGATGTTGTCTTGAATAAGAATGCAAGGTATGTCATCTTATTGATATAGCTGTGCCGGGTGATAGTGAGTGGCTTCGAGGAGAAGGAAAGGGTACGAAATATCAGGATTTAGCGAGAGAACTCCGCAAGCTGTGGCAAGTCAAAGGTGAAGGTTATTCCCTGGTAGTAGGAGCACTGGGTACAATCCCGAAAGGCGTTGGAGAAACATCTCAAGGAGATAGGAACATCTGTTAAGGTAAATTACGACAAAGCGGCCTCTTAGGGACAACAAGGATTCTGCGAAAAGACACTCGAGATCTAAGACTACAGGACGTAGCTTTGACTCGAGAGTGTAACCGGCAGAAAAGGGAAAACAAGATCTTTCTTTTCATGTTGTGCTAACGCGAAATAATAATAATACTAATAATAATAATAATAATAATAATAATAATAATAATAATAATAATAATAATAATAATAATAATAATAATAATAATAATAATAATAATAATAATAATAATAATAATAATAATAATAATAATAATAATAATAATAATAATAATAATAATAATAATAATAATAATAATAATAATAATAATAATAATGGAGGCATTTTAAAGCGCTCTTATACAAATTTGGCTTCAAAGCCGATGTAATCTTATGGATGTTGAAGATAAAGATATATGGTACCGGCAAACGCGATCCTTCCAACAAAGACAAGTTAAAAGAAATGAGGGAATAACGATACTAATTTCTGTCCCTTTCTGTAAAACAAATATGAAACAATAGAACACTCTCTTCCAGTAACTGTACTATTCATATTGATGCTTTGGTTTTTTGTAGAAAACATTATTAGGAAATATACACAAGAAACAACCTTCGTTTATCGGATGTTACAAATTCTAGGAAGTAGGTGTTAAAGATGATTTATATCTATTATTGATTAACAGATTACATAGATAATATGGAGATTAGATGTAAATACTTGATCAACTTATTACTTGTAAAATAAACATTTCTTAGAAATACAAATGCAATTAAGGAAATTTATTCTAAGAGAAAAAAATGAGACTTGATGATACTGTTTCCGTTTGTCATATGTGAAAAAACTCAGCACTGTTCTTTCAAAGAAAATGATTTAAAAATTTGTTTCCTAAATGTTTGACTTTTGACAGAATATCTTTGATTTTTATTTTTATTTCCTTTTATAATTTTCTTTATTTCTGTAAAATATGTACATAATAATATAGATTCTTATATAACTTTTCTGTTGTACATGTAAAAATAAATGGGTTGTATGACTCACCTTCTCAAAAAATAAATAAACAAAATAATAATAATAATATTGGAGGTGCTCAGGAAAGGAGCCAGGAAAGAGGCAAAAGTCTGAGCCCAAGTCACTGTACAAGGAGTTCAGCCGAAAGGTATAGGGCAGTGGTACAAGGGATGGGGACTCAGGAGACTCAAGCTCCCCTCCAAAGTTTTCCATTTATTCATATATTATATTTACGGCGTGCGTATGCATGTGCATGTAAACGAAAGGGCCGCAGTATATATATAACAAAGCATTTTACACATTCTCCTCCCCTTGGTACTAGTCGAGGAGCAGCTTTATAATTATTTTCATTTCTGTTGTCCGTTTCTCTTGTTGCAGGGTCGTTGACTTTATCGTTGAAGTTACTCGTAAAATTTAAACACGCCCACATTATAATCAACTCCTTTCAGTTTGTACACAATGGCCCAAGTTTTTTAAAGCAATACTTATAGGAAGAGAGACAGCACAATGTAATTTGAAGGATAACTGTAAAATAAAAAAGAAATAACAATACTGAAATATGATCTTCGGATTGTTACATGTGTTATGTGTCAAATTTAACTGTTGAACATACATTTCATAAATAGTAATGTTAAAGTTATTGATTTAAAGGTGGCAATATCTTCACGATCAACAGAGGCATGGAATCAGAGTTCAAGTTCTGGTTTAACTCAGTGACTGAAAATAATACTCGTGATGAGTCATATTGCGTTACTGTGATTTTTTAGTCACTATGTTCAAATGTAAACTAGGACACCAGTTCCATGGCCCCGTTTGTGAAAACAGTGTCTCTGATCGTGACGATACTGTCTGTTTAATGATTGTGTTTATGGGATTGATGATGGTCAGTACTATCCAATGTGATACTGAACATACAAATAAATAGGAACTTTAATTGGGTGATCTGGCAAAAGGTATTCCAAGGCTGACATACCCATATTACAATGAAGATTGACCTAGATGTGTGTGTCTTGAGGTCCTGAAAAAACAGATTCCTTGAGGGGTCCAAGACTGCCACAGATAGGATAAGTCCATATAAAATAATTTTGAATAATACGTTAACTCCTTTGATGAATGGATGAAACTTCAAATACAGCCATTGGATCCTAAAGTTACACAGACTCTCTTAACACACCTTGTAGCAGTAGCACAAATGGATATCATTGATCTGAAATATAAACGAATCATAGTAAAACAATATTAAATGTTTTCAAAAGAGGGACAGCGAGAATGAATGGGTCATGCTAACAAAACACACACACATAACTTAGATGCCCTTATATGTTATTATCAGGATGATGGATTGATGGATTGATGTAGCTTCAGAAAATGATCCTTCAGAACAATGCCTTTAAGTTAGGTTTTACAATTGAATAGAACTACATGTGACGTCTTCCTTCCTCCGCTGGTGTGACCGTTTCATTATCTCAATAAAGATTGCTGATATTTGTTTCTGGTCTACTTCTAGTGAGAAAATTAAGTACTAGTATAAAATGTAAACTGCAGTAAAGCCATCACCACACACAGACATAAGTACACCTATTATTATGAGGAACTACCAGACACTATAGTGTACAGCTAAGATGTAACTAGCTTTTACCAGCGTACTCCACCGGATGTCAATCGTACGCATGCCAGTAAATATTCAATAGTAAATATTTTTCGGGTTGAGCATTGACCAAAATAAAGTGTGAATTGGTAAAAAGTACGAGCACGCATACGAGGATTGACCTGTTTTCACTTCTTCAGGCGCGGCTTTATGTGATACCATTGCCACACTAAGGTTTTTAACGTTAACCATGGTTTTATGCTTAATCAATATCTATAAAATTATACTAAAACGAACATACATCTATAAAAATATGAGAAGTTTTTCTGTACCTTCAAACGAAACCAAGTAATGAAGACCACTTCCATTAAGTGGTGTGCACGGATTACTCAAAATGATCTGTTAACGTAAGACGTTTAAAAACCATACCATCGTGTAGCCTGGGCTTGAAGATTGAATTGAACATTTACGATACTGCATTTTGGATGTAATTAGCTCAACGCCGTGTCGAGGGTGCTGTAGGCTGGAACTTGTTAGTCACAACCATGATACATCAGGAGTCAACATGCTGTAAAAATAATAGGAAAGTTTATATATAAGTACATGGACCCAGTAAAATAAGTATTTACAACATTTCAGAAGTTCTAATTTATGTGAGATGAGAAAATAATACATCTAAAGTGAACATGCTGTACAAAATAGTAGGAAGGTTTAACAATTTTGTGGACCAAGAATAAAAGTATTTGAACATTCAGAAAGTTCTAATTTATATGAATAAGGAAAATAATTATGTATAATTTTTGGAGTAGCTTCGGACCATTAAAGGTGAAAGAGGCCATTGGTTGTTGTCAAAATTGCACACGTTATCTTGACAATGTGTAATAAATTCAGAAAATGTTCTTGCATGAAACTCGCATCAAAGAAAGAAAGGTATTTAAAGAAATTGCTGAGTCTCATAGTTTCATGTGAGAAGACCTCCCCAGGGAGCAGGACACTTGTTAACAACTTATACAAGTACATGAAGTATTGTGCATGAATGTGCATTTTCTGTGAAATAATTGTCTGTATGTAGGGATTGATTTATCTAAGAAGGGTAAAACATTAAAGGAAAGTGCAGCAAACAATCACTTGACGTTAATTTGTGCACAAACTGAAAGATTTTGGAGAAAACATAAATTACAAATATGGCATAAAATTTCAACTGAAATTGCCATAACCTTAACAATGAATTTTCCTATCCTTATTTACATTTTTTAGTGACATCTGTTCATATTTTTGTTAAAAGAAAAGGGTGGTGAGTTGTTTACTGTTCAAAAGTACAATGTGTGTTCACATAACTAACGTTAAGAACGTCAGGCACGAATGCAATTGCAACTTCATTAACGTTACCGGCAGCCAACCTAGCCCGCACCAGTGGCACGGACTGGTGCGATGTCCGAGCCACACACACTCGTCGAGGCAACAGCCAACAACAACAGCTTAAAAATGTAAACTTTCTTGTATAAAAACACGAAAGATAAATACAGGAAATCCTCTGCTAACAATTAAATTCAAGATACCATACCGCTAACGACTATATTGGTTTAGTTTACGAGTTTGGTTGGAGTGCAAGTTGGCTCTGGAAATAAAATCTGTTTCCTGCCGATTGAGACGGCATACCGTTCCACCAGCCCGGACTGTTTATATGCCGCCCGGTCGATTGAGTATTGCGGACGTAGTGAAATAACTTAGATTGCGTACATTTTCAAAAGAAGAAGTGTGTTCTTTTTTTTACAAGTAATAGGTCGTGTTTCGGTACAAATAAATATCAAACTCAAACATATCCTCGTCTCTAAAATATCACATATTTCACACTCTTTACACTCATGATTAACTACATATTTTTCCCGACTAAATCAGTAATTTTATTGATTTTTCAGATCCCTCGATATGATTTTTTAATGATTAAACTTTGGATCCATCGTAATTCATTATCTGATGACCTAATCATGACGTCACAAATTCTGTTTCATCTACGATGTTAAGTTCTACGTATATGCCAAGTTTCAAGTTCATGTAGAGTTTGAAGGTATGTGTTTTGTAAAACCAGTCTATCTGGAGAAGAAGGAGAAGAAAAGAAAAAGCGAACAAAAAGCAATAGGTGTTTCAATTTTATGCAGGCTTCTAATAAAATTTATGTGCGCACATATCCCACCCCTGCTGGGCGCTTAAGGCGCGAAAACAAAGGGAAAAAACATGATTACAAACAATATACAATGTTAGCATAGGGAAAAAAATGTTTATGTGTTGGGTGTGCTCCCCCGTCTAAAAAATTTCCTGGATCCGCGCCTGGTCTACATAATATGCTGATCGTATGGCGGCACGGACCGATTCAAAACGAGTGTTGGCGTATGTAGGACCTTTGCCGCCATATTTGCTGAAACACATGGACGATTAAGATCGAATGCATCCATTTATAAATCGATATATGTTTGTGTATGGAATTGTGCTGGAAATAACATGATATTCGAAGAAAGGATATCAGACACAAGTGAAAGATTATTTCCATGACACATTTTATTACCGATTTAAAAATTCATGATTATATTTATTGCCTATTCATTTTGTGCGGGACTCCCTCATTCTGTCCGGTCGATGGTGGCGCTCTCAATGCAGGACATTTCAGCAAAGTATTAAAATGGTGAAAATATTAGCTATAATACGAGTTAAGCCACTAACACTGGGTGCTTTGTTCGGGTGGATGTTATTTGTCCAATCCGTGAATTTCCGATCGATCACTGCTTAGCCTATATTCATACGGACAAAATATGAATTAATTGAAATCACTGATGGACGTGAATCTTCTACATGTTTGTTATGATATGAATAGCATCTATTATAACCTTTAAATGAAACTAACTAAGATAACCAAATATAAATGTTGTTAGACTTTGGGCCTGTGCAACCACTGTTGCAAAAATTTGGGACACCAACATAATCAATCACAGGAAGTGCTTTGCATGCACTCAAACAATTTCAATTACAAACATGGAAAAAACTTCCGAAATGGTCGTTGGTGATTCCATGAAGATAACAACTTTAATAATTCTCTCTTAAAACATATGTACGACTATATATAAAGATCTTATTCCATCATGTGTAATAATGCCATATGTTGGGCTCACATTAGTCAGTTTCTACAATTCTTATGCTACACACCTAAAAATACAACAAAATAGACAAAACTGACTGTTATATTATACATATTTCATTTTATGTACAATGGTGACCAAATTGGTTTATGGTAAGCCACCTTTCTCGTCGCAATTATAACCAGATAAAAAAATAGTTTTGCACAATATTATGTACTGAACATACATTTTGTGAATTACAATCTTGATAAAGTTGTCCTTGGGCTAACAAAAGACAAAAATATAACCAAATGACGGTCATATTGGCTGTTAGGCGCAAAATGCTGACTTATTTTTCGCGAGGGGTGATCCCACTCAATACTTCAATAAACGCCTTATCGAATTCTACGCGCAATGACTTGTTAAATTTGGGTTTTGGAAAAAAAGTAAACAAACGCACACGTTTGTGCAGAAAAGTCAATAGAATGAGAAAGATGATCGGCAAGAGGTTGGAAGTTTTACGTTTTATAACATAAAAATTATGGAGACTATAATAATGAAATTAGTTAAATTACATACAGAGACATTTTGTATAATTAAGGGGAAGAAATCATTTTTAATTCCCGAAACCACGTGAAACGGAGGATTTCTCATGCTGATTTCTGGATGACAGTTATATTCTAATTTACTCGTCCATGTGAACTTAGGATTTTGCAATGTACTTTTGAGGCAAACTCGATCCTACTAACTGACCAAAGAGCTCTTCAGTTCAGGTTTCGGAACATATTTTCATTTAGAAATATTCTCCTCATCCTGACAATAAAATATAATTGCATATAAATTAAAAAGGATGGTAAAAGGAGAAAACAGTGCCTTGTGCCGCTTGCTTTTATATGTTCCTGATATTCAATTATTATTATTTTGTATACAATCTGATTAGCGGTATGAACAACAGACTGTTGGCGTTTTACAAAAGCTAATAAATACAATATTTCACCGAGGTTAAAATGAGCAAGTCTCATTTAAAGATTTGAAGGGCGCGACCCGTCTTTAATATCTACAACGGGGAACGCTTGCAGTAATGTCAGACGGTCCCAAAATAATATTATTAATAAGAATCGAATAGTACCTATGGTTTCTTGTCTAAACTAGCACTTTCATTTTGATTTAAATTCTTTTCATGGTTTGATCTTCGAAGGGTGGTAGCGATTTTGTATTATTGTTGTTTATTTATTTATTTATTTATTTTTAGACTAAAAATATGGTCGTCGAAACACAGGTTTGTGGGACACCACATTAGCCTAGAATAGGGCGAGTTGCAGCTTTAATAGTTTTGGGTGCGTTTGAGTAACTTTACCACTGATCCTCTATGCACTAACTGGATGAGGAGATGGGTGCTTTGATTAACCTATAAAAAGTTGAAGTAACCGGCCGCTCATGTTGGTTCCCCCAAAAGGTCTAGAGTCAAATGTCACGTTAGCCATGCAGACAATAACAACAACCGGTTTCAGCAGCACTCGGCGTTGTCGTCAGTCGGGTAGCAGTAAACCTGTCAGGCCATCACAGCTATGCGCGCCTTCTTTCTTGGGGAAGACAAGATGGCGAATCCCTATCCAGTTAGTATAGGGTCGGTGGTAGCACCGAGGATAACCCAGTACGTCACAACCGAAGGGGTGACCCCAGCCTGAAGTACAACCCTAATCGAACAGTATCGTTGAACGTTTCGCCCTTTTGTGATCGATAAAGCGATCGCCAAAATAATTCTTTCAGGTAAAAGACCAATGATCATGTGTTACTTCTCAAAGGTTTGTACATCTTCTAGTACAAGAACGATAGTCTCTACTCTGGAATTCATTGTTTAAGGGTTGAAAATGTACATGTTAAAATTTACGAAAATTGCCGCACTGAAAACAAAGATGGCGGCCATTCAGGTATTCTCAAGGTGAGCGTCCTTGCAGGTCTGCGCTCAAGTGACCTGCTTCGTGAGCATTGGTTTAGCCAGAGCGACAAATGGCTTCGGCAATGACGTCATACCTACTCAGACGGTCAGAGTCAGACCCAGGTCGACCCGGGAAGCTTCTATCGAACGCACCTGAAGTTATTAGTTTCAAAAATAAATTGCATGCGAGGGCGCCAGCACTGTTTCACATCACGATCGCGTTAATTGAAAGATATTTCTATATGCGGTATAAACTCACGAAAAATCCATGGCAAGTATACTTCTTTAATTTAGTGATTAATAGCCAGTATGTTTTGGCGTATACAGACCGGTACTACAGGAAATGTTGGTCTGTAATAACGTGGTCGTTCCTAAAAATGTATAATAGGGCCTAATATTACAAGCGCTTACATACGTACATAAGCCTACATGGCAGTATGTACATCGCATTCTAACAAATGGGGAAAGATGATGGATAGTTAATTCACAGTAAAGTGGCTTGAGTTACAGTATTGGTGCTCAGGGCATCTTGGGTCGATCGATGAACAGTCGACCGCAAAGCCAATAACTAGAACGCAGACAACTCAAGAAAGGATGAAGCCCACTACGACTATTTGGTGTCAGACAGTTACAACTTGATAATGAAACGATACGGTTTTCTTCACCAATGACGTAATTTATATATACGCGGTTGACTAAGTAGTCCAAACGACAACGTGTTAGAACATCTAATGACTTTTCCCTGGGTTCCATCTACTATGACGTTCTGTAATAGTTATAGGTTTGGACAAATAGTGTTGAAATTACATAAAAATTATTTTGTGTTCACAAATGATTTTGGTCTATTGAATCTGCAACAGGATCACTGATGATATCAAACAGAGAATTACACGGAGGTGCATCAGTTGATTCCAAATTGACAGGAAAAGAAGGTAGCTTTTCAACAAACGAAAATTTGTTATCTTATCCAAGTTTATAATTATCATTATTCTAAGCATCACCTGCTTTTGTTTATTTAGTTTTATTTTATATTTTTATATAATGTTTTGTGGGTATCATTAATGAGAACCAATAATTATTTAATCGTATAATCATGTCTAGGCTTATAGTATAAATGTGTAAAATGCACAGAGTAAATGAACTAAGCTTTAAAACATTAATAACTTTTTTGTCTGTTTGAGTGGAATTACTACTGAAGAAAACTCTCAGGGACGTAGCAAAAGGATTATGCGAAGAACACTCGAGATCTATACGGCTTCCAAGGACGTAACCCGACTTGAGTGTAACTGGCGAAAGGAGAATTATGCTGTGCTATAGCGTGATATAATAACAACAACAACAACAATAACAATAATAATTACAATAATTTGCATATATAGGTAAAGTGAATTGTTTCGGAATGTCCGGACTATATGGGAAACTTATACCTTTTGAAAAACAGTTCTTTCAGATTCGGATCCAGTTTGTAAAGACGGAATGCTGTAAACGTTTTAGAGACGAAGCTTGAGACGAGACAAATAACAAAGGCAATAATTAAAGCATGGGCGAAAAGGCCGTATATTATCCATACTTCACGAGGGCAAACAGTATGATTTGAAAAGTGCAAAGGTTTATAACTTTGACCTGTACTACAATAATACCAGAACATCATAGAAAAGCAGAAAAATAACTGCATTCTATTACATTTCTATATTTGTATTTTTAAAATTGAGGTTTCCGTTGAAAACGGAAATACCAGTCATGTCACGCATAAAAATTCAGGGTAACCTTTAAAAAAGATACAGGAAATTGATAATTTATGTGTTTAATTAATAACCAAATAGTATAATGTTTAACCTGAAACTTACGTGGTGTAGGCCTACAGTTAAAGACGGTTTCAATCCTCCCTATAAATTCATGTTTTCCAAGGTGCTATTACTTTAGAAAAGAAATGAAATACTTAAATTATTAGAATTTTTTTTTCCTTGTTACTTTAACATTGTTATTTGAACAAACAATTTTAACAAAAGTCACCGCACATAAATGACTTTTTCATTTGTTGTTTTAATGTATATATTGGTTCAAGAGAAATAGCATGAGCCTATGTAATAGACGCATTGTATGGCCTAACCAATGCACATACATAATAACAGTCAAGAGCTCCATTCTGGCTTGATCGGCAATAAAATCTCCGTCATAAAGCTCTGGGACGTGAGTCAGGAAAATCCAAAAATACCAGATTTTGATATGGTCACTAATCCCACTTTCTATTAGGTTTACCTGAGGAATCCCGTTCGTTAAAAGCTAGCACTCAGGTCTGAAACAATAAAGGAATAATAATAGCTATTTTAACCTCTACATCGGGAAGAGTGAGGAGGGTATGAAGAAAATGAATTATGAGAGACTGTTTCATGTGTTCAAAAGTAAAACTTGGTAACAAGTCCCAGACAAGCAGTATATTCCATGATCTAGGACGTCTGCCGAGGTCGGTTATCCCTGCAGTATATTGCTGTGCCGAGGGGCGAACAGTACCGCAAGCAAAAGTTGGCCAGTCGTACATCTGTTTTTGTATCTTCGCTAACATCCCAATATACGAAACAATTTATATTTTGGAATAAAGTTGCCGCTATAACAAGTCTGTAAATGAAGCTAAATAAATGCATAGGCCCTAGTAGACGTTTTTACGATTAATAATCTCCAGCTAAAGCAGGGCATAGGATTGGTAATTAGGATTAGTAGTAAAGGAAAGCACCTGATGGGGTAAATGTTCCATAGAAATTATTTTGTCTAAAGGACCGTCACTTTAAAGAAGTCTGAAATAATAACTCCCTGTTCAATTTAGAAGAAAGTGCATGAAAATTAACAATCTATGCATTTTCACTTTTTCTTGACCAAGCATACAGTGTAGATGAAACATCAATTTTAATACAACCACACATTTTGGAGGATGTTTTAAGGCCAAGCTTGGAAGTGTTAATTTATACCACCCCCTCCCCCAAATCCGTATTGCCGTATTTTGGATTTTTCCGTACTCATGTGGACAATCTCATCATGCCATTCTTGGTGATAGCAATATTCGTTTACACATGTACACGATCTATGTCAAAACGTGTACACGTCTTGTAAATTAAATAGAAAATGCCAAGCCTAATATTTAATTTGTTGCCAAAATGACCAATGTTGTACCTTCCCTTTAATAGTCCACAAAGAAAATGAAGTTGGAACATTTAAAAAGTAAAAAAATAATAATAAAACGAGTAATTATTAAAGAATGGAACTTAACAAACCCCTGAAAGAAAAAGTACTTTAATTGCTAGTCCAGTAAATATGAATGAATTAATAAATTTTACTGGGTAATAAATAACAATACAGACAAAAGCATGAGTACATACATTTGTATAAATAGAGAAAAAGCAAATAGCGAGATTCAACAACAAACAAGTAAAAAAAATAAAATGACTATCAGAAAAAAATAATAAAACACACAAAACCTTTGAGCAGGCTGATGGATGGATTAAATGAAAAAATGAATTTTAGATTTAAACAGGAAGTAATGAAAACAAACCAAAACAGCAGAAACAGATTTATATTTTGTGTGGCCGTATGATTAGGGCCACCGTGTGGACGAATGCAAACAAACGGATAATATAACTATGAATTGAACAGTGTAAGCAAACTATGAGCGCTGTTTACCGTCATACAGAAATGGTTGATTGACTATGCAAATGAATGTAACGGTTCGAAACAATTCTTCAATCATGTGTGTGGGTGTTCTGTTCTGCCGCCTTGACTTAATTAACACACATGCATGTCGCGTCCTTTTTGAAAAAATATAATAATGAGGTATGCAATGAAAATTTACTCATACATACGGCAAATAATTACATGGATTAAATTGTCATTTTTTCTCGATTTATTTTCTCCGTCTTTCGTCCTTTTAATTAATAAAGCAGAATCACCAATCATGAGGGGGTGGCGGCAGATTCTCATTATAAGCTGGGTTAAATATTTTGTTTAAAGTGTATGTTCTATCTTGTATTTACTGTCGTCAGCTGGACGGTTCAGGAAAATAAAATAATATAATATCGTTAGATTTTACTCGAATGATTATAAACCAGGTCATCATTTTAAGAATGTTTGATGTAGCGTTACCTTTTTTAAATGCGTCTTTTCAAGGCAAATGGCACCTCAAGGTGGGGGCTACTAAGTCATTGAGTTGTTACAACTCCACACTGAAAACAGCCCTCGCACCGAAACAAAACAAGTAATAACCAGCCTCTTCACGGTGCGAATAGGACTGGGAGAGGTAACTAATTCCAGAACAAAGGCAGTTGTTAAACTGCCTCGACCCTACTAGCAATTATGGAAGTGTCTTGCTCAGGTTCCCAATTATCACAACCGGGATTCGAACCCCATTCTGCTACTCACCCCAGAACTTGAGTCCCATTAAACTAGACTGCTCAGCCACGACACAAATAACTGAATAAAATATGGTATAGCATGACTATTATTGTTTTATAACCGGATCAATACCTTTCATTTTGGAACTAGGGTTCGGGGTCACTGGTTTATCCCCTGTTATCGCCATGCACATAAATTTACCATACGTTTTTAGGTGTGCCTTAATTTTGGCAGTGTGCTCCTTTCTTGAGACCCAGGATCCGCCATGATGCCTTTCTTTTTCAATCATAACTACTTATTTGACGCTCATATCGCCACCTAGCCCTGAGAGTCTTCTAGGTGTTTGAGCCACCATGCTTTTCTATAAGGTAGCCGCACTACTGCTATACAGTATTACATTCGCCGTGGACATTTTGAACGAAATCGCTGGTGCACTCGGAATACCACGCCCGATGCATCAACACACACTTTCATTTACTCAGGACCACTCCAAGATGGCGACCGCCAGTGAAACAGCACCGATACCGGTACTCAAGAACCACTCTTCCTCAGGTTAAAAAATCACTGGTGAGTCAACGTCGAATATTCTAGCGACGTGTGAAGACTTAAAATCTGTCAAACTAACTAAGACAAAAAATTTAAACGAGGTAGCAGAGCGGGGAGACATATTCGAAGGAAAATTCAAGGTATTCAAAGGCAACAAAGAGACTCCGATGTGACCCAGTATGTTCAACGAAAAGGTGTCGTGGAATCTAATTAGGTGTTCGAGAGCGCAGCGCGGTACCTATTATTTTATGCTATTTTTTTTTTTTTTTTTACTTCTCCCTTCTTCTCAGTAACGTCTGTCCGGTAACAAAGGCATCCACTTGCCCTAGCATATACAGCCTTCAAACAGCAACACACCAAACAGAACATATCAACAGACGAAACCGTTTCTGTGACGTCATGATTACGTCATCAGGTGTCAGTGCAGCGCTAAATCAAAGGTTTAACCTTTGAAAAATCATATCTCATGAACCACAAAAGATGTTTTCACAATCTTTGCATCGTCTGAAAGATCTTGAATTATGTAAATTTTTCGTTTTAGACGTGATCACAATCTGACCTTTCCTTCGGTCAAAACC
>CM055824.1:2175102-2193939 GCA_029582265.1 Zoroaster sp. YZ-2022
TTTGTAAAGTCATCCCATATCACGCCTATCTTGAAAGAACTGCACTGGCTTCCTGTTTCTGAAAGTTGTTTAACTTAGCTAATTGTTCACAATCTTTTAATAACATTGCTCAATTTATATTTCTGAACTGCTTAAGTCTACACTCCATCACGAATTTGCGCTCAGCAACATGTCACTCCTAAGAACCATCTTCAAAACGGAACTGGGGTGATAGGTCGTTTTCTGTCGCAGCTCCGAGACTCTGGAATCATCTTTCCAAACTCAAATCTTGTCATAGTATAACCAGATTCAAGTCGATGCTTAAAACTCATCTTATGTCACAACTCTTTAAAGATGATGTATATTTGTAATTGCATTGTAGGTACATCTCGGTACATAATTTTTTTCCTATGCTATCATTGTATATTGTTTGTATTCATGTTTTCTTTGTTTCCGCGCCTTGAGCGCCCTAGAATGGATATGTGCGCGCTAAAATCTTTATTATTATTAGGTGTTCGAGCTACAGCGCGAACAACTATTATAATTGTTCCTTTTTTTTTTTTTTTTTTTACTTCTCTCTTCTTCTCCTTAACTCTTCTCTACATCGAAAGTGCAAGTTAACAATTTCACACAACCTTGAAACTTCACACATATAAGACCTTATCATGTAGATGAATCTAGACGTTGTTACGTCAGAGTTGTTACGTCTGATGACGTCATCAGGTATCAAAAATGACCATTTGCTATCGACTGTATATCAAATATACTAAAGCTATGATGTTCATAATCTGGGATCTGATAGATCAAGGCTTGGCAACATTTGAAAAGTTAACGTCAAAATCGTCGACATTTGCTGCCGGTCGTACCGGAAGGTCAAAATCCATTGACTTAACACACCAGACACTCGTGGTTCTGGGGCCCATAGGCCATAATACGTGGGTCATTTTGTGTTCGTTCGTGCAACACAGAAGGGGATTACTTACCTTTTTCACTATATAAAGAAAATGCTATAGTAATGTCAAATTCACTAATCCCCAGATGTATTTCGTGCACATGGTCGAGAAAAATTACCGTAATTCATTGAAAAATCATAATAATACCCAATCCAAAATCTGTCCCAACTTCAAATCTAGTACGCACAATCTGTATATACTAATTTCAAGTTGGGCCGTTATTCTGAGTTGGGCCACATTCCACATGTCAACAAACAAGATGGACTCCCAACGTGTGACATGTGGGAGTAAAAGTCAACGTTTTCAGACTTTTTGTGTGATGCACATAGTACCATCAACAAAAGTAGGTTCATTGAATTTGAAGGATTCGTGGAGTAAATTTGTACGTTTGGAACCAAATGGACAAATTTGACTGCAGAAAGGAGAAATTGCACGAGTTCTGCTATCAATCTCGTATTGATTTTCAAGATGAGCAAGAATGTTTGAATGCAACCCTACTCGGACCATGTTGGTATCATGACTGAGTGCTACAAACGTTTCTGTGACATCAGTAAGGTCCGGAGAAAGGAGGAAACAGCCCGAAGTTGAAAGAAGTGAACAACACAGTAGGTATGTGCGTATCCCACGCATTGTCAAATCTTTCGCCGCGGCCTCAATCTCGAGTTGAATCGCTGTGGCGAAGACACCGTGGAGATAGCGATTTGTAACGTTTCGCTGAGGCTGTTCTTTTGACGTATCCACGAGTTTTTTTTCGAAGACGTAGATCACATATTCTACTTCAACCTCGTTCTCAAATTTTCTGAATACGGCATCTAGAAGTTTCCAAAAAATTCTCGAAATTTGGGTTTGTTCTTGTTCATCAAACCATCGACGATTTACTCAAGGTTAGTAAAACACCTTATCAAACCACATTATTAATTTTTCTATACTTGTTTTCTACCTCTTGCCAATTTTGACGGCGATTGGACGATTAGCAGTTACGTTTGTTAGATTCACGAAATCGATGTCAACCAAAGATTGTATTGCGCCGCATTCACGCGCTATAGACTACAATTTTCAGTCCGATAAATCGTCCGTTTAAACCTAATAAGTAATATACATCGGCGTAACACATATTAAATATTAGTTTTCATGAACTTATTTCATTTTTTTTCTTCATATTTCCAGTCCAATATCATTTATTGTTTTTTATAATGTTTAATTAAATCATGGATAAGAATTTCTCGCGGATTTCAGTATAAATATTAAAATTTCTCAGATTTGAGTGATTTTTTTTTCTATTTTTAAAATCTATTTTCATTATTTTGTTTTATATTTCAGTCCAATATAATTTATAAATTGTTTTAATATAAATTAAATCAGGGATGAAGCTTTCGAAGATTTTAGTGTAAAAATATGAAAACAATCCTCAGATTTGAGTAATTATTTTTTTCATTATTTTTTAATTTTTTAATTTTTTTTTAACACATTTTTTTGTATTTCTTGTTTGTAAATCAGCACTAAAACAAACTAATCATTGAATTAGCCTGAAATAGGTTATTATTCTTCCTCTTTTCCCAAAGCATTCCAGTGATACCAACCTTTTGAAAATCGGACAAGAATTAAGAAAGTTATGATATGAATCCGAGAAAATCTAGGAACGGGTCAACTCAAATTGACATTTCTTTTGTTCCTTATAAAATAATTGCCATTTCGGGCCTAAAATTGCGGATTCAACATGTCTACTTCCTTATTTTTGGTCACGAAAGATGATCCTTATATCATTGTAATCGTCTATTCAAGACCTTGACAATGATACCAGTTGTATTGGAATCTGTTGATTTGAAAATTTTTGTCACATAGCTAAACACAGGTTAGATTTTGGTTTGTGATAATTTTTGGGAGGTGGGTGGGATTTGGGCCTTGGCTTTTCAAAAAAATGAAAATGGGCGAAGGGAAAAAGGTCAATAAATCAACGGCCTACCTACTCATATTTCGAACCCTTTTTAAAATTTTATTTAAATTTTTTCTTTTAAAAGTTAGTTTGTGGAGGGCACCAAAATTGTTTTCAGTAAAAATTTCCAAGTTTACTTATATTAAAAAAGGAAAAAGCATTGGTAAATTTTTTTCCAAATTTTTGGGGACTATTTTAAAAAAATCCCCTTTCGGCAAGCGTGAGTTTTTCCTCCTGAATCACAAAGAAAACCTTTTTTAAATTTTTTAAAAAAAAGGGTTTTTGGTATTATAGTTAAACCCTTTGTATATTTATTACTTACTAGTTGGGCTTTTGACTTGGGGATGGGGAAACAAGTTGTTTCTGCCCTTCGACTATTTAAATTTGTCTATTTGGGTTGTGAGAAATTTGCCCAAACGCGCGACAAAATTATTTTGACATTTGCAATGTTGATTAAATGTAAAAAATCCCTCTTAATTAGTTAAAATCCTTCTTTGAACCCAAATTTGTGAGTTAAAACCCCAGTAGAATTTTGGTAATTTTTTTACAAACCAATCTGAAGCTGCCTTTTGGCAAAAATTCTGGTTTTTGGAAATTTAAAAAAAATGCCTGAAGGAACACCCATTTTGAAAAATAAAAAAAAAAAACAGTGCTGCCATCTCCTTGGGGGGGAAGATGGCAGGGTGGGGGTCTATCAATTAAGGCTTTTTGTTTAATCTGCAAATAACAATTTTGCACTCATGTTTGGGGTTGGGAAGCCCTTTTGGATCAAATTACTATAATTATCAGGGCAAAATTAAAAAAACCAGTAGGTTAGATTGTGACCATGCGGATTCCCGCACAAACGGGCACGTCCCCGGCCCCGGGACCCAATAGACCCTTTTTAAAAAAGAAAAAGCTGTTTTTATTGTTTTGGTACCTGGGAATTTGCCCCCAGGGCCTGTGCTCGATGATCCGCCTTTGTAACTGATGATTTTCCACTGGTACCTGCTGCTGGCTAGACAGAAATTTTTTCTTTTGCCCTACATCGTAACCCCACTTCTTGTGTTATCGGGTATTTTTCTTTCTTTGTTTTGTCCATATTCACATGATGATTGGGGGGTTTAATTTCGCTTTGTATGGGTGAGTTAAATAAAATTATAATAAATTTTATTTTGAAAAAATGTTTAATTTAAAGTTAGTGAAATAATTTTTGATTGTACAGTACAATTTAAAGTGTATAAAATGAAATGTCACTTTCATTATAATGAATTTTTTTTATTTTCCTTTTTTAAAAAACCAGGCACCAAAAAAGACCCAGTGTTCTGGTTTGAGCGGTTTGATGACAGCTATGCGTGGCTTAGATTTTTGAAGGAAAGGGAAAGACCATGGATGAAAAACATGTTCCCAGATGAGTGTTTTTTATGAGGGGCAAATTTGCAGAGATCGTTTTCGGAAAGATCATTGGAAAGGTTAAAAAAAGGGAGGGTAAATAATTTTACAGCTGCCTAAAGGAAACAAAATTTCTCTTTCAGAAAATTGATCCCAAATTTTGGGCCAAGAACGTTTCCGGTGCTACAAAGCATAAAATTCACGAAGAGCGACCCCCCCCCAAACCCAAGCTGGATGAGGATGCATTTTGAATTGCTGATGATGTGACCCGGCGCCCCCATTCAAAAAAAGGGAAATCGTTTGGGCTGAATAAATTTTTGGGAAAAAAAATCACAGACCTTTCCTCGTTGTTTTTCATGACCTTAAAACCCAAGAATGGTGACATATTTTTTACAGAAACATTGTCTGCTGAGGCCCCAAGATTTTTTGGGAAAAATCAACATCGGTGAAGCTCAATAAAAGATACAACAGCGCCAACATCAGCAGGATGAAGATGCCCCCCAACTCAAAGTCCCAATAAACTTCCAAAAGGGGTGTAAACCCACTGCTTTTGTATAAAAGGATAATTGATTGGGTTAATATCTAAAATCTAAAATGAACTTTTTTGGGGGCCACAGGAAAATTTTTGAAACTAACAAAAAAAAGTAACATCTTCAGATTGGCTGTTTTTTTTCCCTTTTTTCCCCAAAACAATTTGCCACCCACACATTTTTCTGACACAACTGAAAAAAATTTTGGGTTACACTGTACTTTAAAAATCCTTTCAATAAATGAAAAATTCCCATGAGAGCTACATTTTTTTTTTGTCTTGTGACATCAGCCCTTTATCAACTAAAAGCTTCACTCATGAATTTTGCCCCTTTTTGATCATTTTTTTTTCTGTTTGAAAAAATGAATTTATAAAAAAAATTTTTGGGGGGGGGCAGGGGTTTCACAGTAAAAATTTTTTTTGAAAAAAGGGGGGGGATACATTTTTGGTGCCCCTCTGGTCTTGTGTTTGGGGTTGGCGAAATAATCATACCCCCCCCTGTTTAGCCAAATTTTAAAGTTTAAAAACCCCGGAAAATATTGGATATAGGCTTTACTGATTACTGGTCAAAAAAATTAAACAGAAAAAAAAACAGTATTGCAGCATTTCAATTAATAAATTTTTTTTTTCAAACACAAGAAAACAGGTAATATTTAATACTATGTTTTTTACTTTTTTTTCAAAAAAAAAAGTGTGTCTGCAGGGGAAAGATTTTGATAATAATTAATGCAAAAAGGTTTTTAAAGTCATCATGACATATTTCTATTACCAAATACAATTTTTTTTGATAAAGGCTTTTTCCAGTTGAAACCATTTCCCCCCAGACAAAAAAGGTCAAGTAGGTTGAAAACAAACCATTTTAAAAGGGATGTAGATAATTGGGTGGGGGCGATCTGGGGGAAAGGGTTCCTCTTTTTAAAATCAACCATGTAAAAACAGACATGACATAATTTTTTTGATGCCGTTTCCCCCTTCCCCCCTAGATCTGCCCCCGGATAGATGGTGTTAGAGATGATGGTTGGGGGGCAGGTTGGTGGGAAGGGTTCGGGAGAGGGGGAATGTGCCCAACAAACCTCTCAATCAAAGCGTTGTTGCACTTTAAAAAAAAAAGGGTGGGGGTTACGTCCTTTTAGGATCCTTTCTCCTCCCGTCCCCTTTTTTTTGCCTCTTTTTCTGTCCCAGACCCCCCATTTTAGTATTTGTACAGGGAGGAACATTTAAAGAGAAAGAACGGTTGGGATGGGTATTCTTTTATACTTTAAATTTACAAAAAAGAGGGGGGGGGACCCCCCCCCACCCCCAAGACCACTAAAAGATAAAACTTCCCCCACCACCCCACCCCAAGGGCATGGGCAAACACCCATTTTATTATGTTGAACTTTTACATATCAACATGCAGTGCTTGTTGATATGCAGCCCATTCATTTTCCCCAAGTACAGTTTTATTTAACCCCAAAAAAAATTTAAAGTGCAGTTTTCACGCGGGGGTTTTATTTGATACATATTAGAGTTAAATATTTACACTGGTGGTACCCTAGATTTCATTTTGGGTTGAGCAAAATTTAAAGGTCCTTTCATTTTTGGGCAGGGGCATTTCTTATTTCCCCCAGGTTTGTATTTGGGTTTTGTGGGATCTTGTTACTTAGCGGGACCTGAATAACCTTATAATTCTGCATGAAATCTTTATTAATTTGAACTTTTTAAAAATATTTGTTAATGCGTATCACCGCAGCGCCTTTTCATATCTTTTAATTTCTTTTGGGAAGTACTCATTTAATATCTTAAGTACATTTAACAGTGACCAAGATGAGGACATCAATTGTCACTTGAACACCTTTAGTTTTTGCACAAACTCTGAATTTATTATTATTATTAAAGAAATGTTTAAAATACCATAGGCCCACCTATCCCTTCAGATGCCCTGCAAAAAACCTGTTGGCGAGAAACCTAATATCACATATTTTGTGGGTATAAATATTCAAGCATGTACACATTTTTGGGAAATCTTGTAAATCTGTTGGCTGTCATGCCCCTATCACGGTTGCAGTTAGGGATTTCCTGCAAATTGGCCCCCGCAACTATGTTGGAAAAAATGGGCTCCCATTTCTGGTATCCGGGGGCCTTCAGACCCGTCACATTTTGGTGTTGCTTTTTTACCCAAAACTAATTAATTTTTTTTTTATTTCTTCTTTCCCCTTTAAATCTTCTCACACAAATGCAAAAAATTTCAAATTGAAACTTAACATATAAGACCTTATCAAAAGAATCAGAATTGTTACGCAACTCATCGGTATAAATTTCAAGCCATTTAAGTTTTAAAAAAACCATTTGCTATCGACTGTATATCAAAATATACTAAAGCTAGATTTCATAATCTGGGGTCGTAGATCAAGGCTTAAAAATTTTAAAAGTTAACGAAAAAACTTTGAAATTTTCTTGGGCGACCGGAAGGGCAAATTTTGATTTGGTTTTTTTTCAAAAATTCCTTTTTTGGGAAAACCGACTTAACACACTAACCTCGTGGTTCTTTGGGCCCCTTGTTTACAAACCGCAGAGACTGAATCGTTATCTATGGAAAAAATGGGGTCTTCACTGGGACGTTTTCGGTTTTACAGGCTAAACTCTTCAGGATAAAATTATTTTATGATGTGGTTGGGGGTTTGCCAAAAAGGATGCCTAAATTTTTTAAACCATGATCTATTAAACTGCAAGTACTCATTTGACGAATTTTAAATCCATTTAAAATGATCCCAATTGATAGGGCTCAATTACCTCCTTCGAACACCTTGAGTTTGTTCAAAACCTAATTTCAGATTTTGTTGTTGTTTTTTTTGTTGTGGGGTGGGTTTTTGTTTGGTTGTTGTTGTGGTGGTTTTTGTTGTTGTTGTTTTTTTTGTTTTTTTGGTTGTTGTGGTTGTTGTTGTTATGGTTGTTGTGTTTTGTTGTTTTTGTTGTTGTTTGTTTTTATTTTTTGGTTTTTTTTTTGTTGTTGTTGTTTTTGTGGGTTTTTGTTTTTTTTGTTGTTGTGGTTGTTGTTGTGGTTGTTGTTGTGGTGGTTGTTGTGGTGTGTTGTTGTTGTTGTTGTTGTTGTTGTTGTGTTGTTGCTGTTGTTGCTGTTGTTGCTGTGTTGTTGTTGTTGCTGCTGCTGCTGATGTTGTTGCTGATTTGTTGTTGTTGTTGCTGTTGCTCTGTTGTTGTTGTTGCTGTTGCTGCTGCTGCTAAAAACAACACTAAAATTGCTGGATCGATAGTGGAATTCTGTCGTGCTGTGTTTTAAACGACTTTTCACAGGGGTATGAAACGTTTGCCCGATTTCTGGAGGCCTCTCTTAGCCACTATAGTTTAAAGTGTTGGGAAATTTGGTCTGGTTCCAATAACCTATCGTATCACGTATTTCACTGGTTGGCAAACCAAAAAACACCTCACCGATTTTGAAGCCGACCTATGACCAGAAACCAGTTAGGGCGTGACAAAAGCTTATAGGTAACAAAGAGATCGCTTATCAAGTTTTGGTAATCTCGAAAACATAAACGATCACAGATTTATATATAATTCACTTGTGTAAAGATGACGATGGTGTCAAATAACACCTGAAATATTTCTATCTCAGGAAGTATCGTTTAGCAAAATAAGTGAAAATAATTTCCAAAATTACATTTTGTGGTGTGAGACTCAGTGTCGATGGTAAACATCTCTGCATCAAGTTTTCATTTGGTAAGGTATAGTGACTTTACGGTTTTGCCATATCCCCTGCTTCCCTGGGGGAAGGTAGGGAGTTTCATCACGCAACACAGTGAAGTGTGGAGTATCGTGCCGAGCGGTCTAGCTTACGGATTTAAGTTCGTGGTGTTAGCGGCAGAATGTGGGTTCGAATCCGGCCGTGACACTTGTGTCCTTAGCAAGACACTCAGTAACCATAATTGCTTCTCTCACCCAGGGGTTAAATGGGTACCTGGGAGGCAGAGTTGGTTGATTAGCCCTATATGCGCTGTAATGGCAGCAATTGAGCTGTATACTCCCCAGGAGCTGAGATGGTTTCAGGAATGATTTATGAGCCTTATGAGCAGGGGGTAATAATATCGCCTTGAGCACCACTCAGTTGGTGGATACGTGCGCTATATAAGTCCACACATTATTATTATTATTATTAGTCCTGGCTATGGGTATATGGTGATTATGCATAGCCGATGAAACATTTTCTAAGACCCTTTTCTTTTTGCATTTGTGACTACAATGAACATACTGGGTGTTAAAACTTCACCAGTGCCGTTCATATTTGCAACTACCATATGAAACAATGTAAGATTAAAACTAACACCACTGACTGGTGTAATTTTAACACCTAATAAGAAGGGTATGAATAAACCATCCAACATTATTTTAAAGGGACAGTACCGTCACGACCCACAGGGCATGGAATCAGAGTGCTAGTTAAGATTAACTCACAATGAAAATAAACCCCATGATAAGGTCTATAATAATAATAAAAAAATTTATTAACTTATATTGCGCAAATTCCATAATGAGAAGTTCAAATGCGCATTACAAATTAACAAAATCAAATGTACAATACAAAAAAAATAAATTAAAAAATATCAAAAAAAGCACATCACAACAATATCAATAAAATACAGAAAAATGTGTTTAAGTAATTGTTTAAAACAGTCAAACTAGTCGATTTCCGAATATTTAATGGTAAGCATTCCATAATTTGGGTGCAGAAAACTCAAATGCCCTATCACCCAGCGTGATTTTAGTCCGACACACCGGTAACTAAGGAGCATGCGTCCCTGGCACTTTAAGATTATATTGAGATGGATTTATTTTTATTATTTTTTTTGAAAAGGTGCTAAATATAGGGAGCAAGACCATTAAAATCTTATAAGTTATTAACAAAATTTTAAAATCAATCCTGAACCTCACCGGAAGCCAGTGTAAGTCAATGAACAAGGGGGTTATGACAGTATTTTAAAGCATTACAAAACCAATCTAGCGCAAGAATTTTGGGAAAACGTTGCAGCTGGTTAATTTGAATATCAGGCAATCCATAAAGGAGACTGTTACAATAATCCAATCGGCTGGAAATGAAAGAATGAATTAATGATTAAAATTACCATTGCTGCTGCATAAATAAGCCAGTAATGTTCACTCACTGTGTTCATCTTAAACTAGGACAGCGATTCCATGCACCGTTGAAAGTCTGATCAACGATATTTGTCCTTTCACACTGATGGACCAACTTGCCTCGACGTGTCTGTGTTATTTTATGATGAAAATTTGTCAACCTGATACACTGCAATACGAAACTTCGGTGTTGAAAGTTTTCCAGTGGAGAGTTCATAACTCGCAAAATTTGAATAGCATTGAAGACAAAATGGACACCACTGGGGTTATTTCTAAGCACGTTTGTGCAGGGTATAGATACAATTGGAATCGCTTATACGTCTCCTAAAATGTGTGGTGCTTGATATAATGCCCTCTAAAATGAGCATAATATTCCATTCCAAGATTAGGTATAACATTGTAAGAACAAATAATAAAATTATTTAAAATCACTCTAGTGTTGCCGAGATGTAGAACAAGAGCTATTCCAACAGTTTTTTTCCACGTACTGCATCTCTTTAGAACTCCTTGCCTGGTGCATGTTTCCCCTCAGAGTAATATTAAGAGGAATATCAATTCCTACCTTCAGTCCCCTGAGTTATTTTCATCTTTATGTTTCTCTCTTGTAGCCCTTACCAAGAGTGGCTTTTAGCCTTGTTTGGAGCGAACTTGCATAAAAAAATATTAAACTTGAATGAAAATGTTCAGTGTGTAAAGGTTTTATGGTATCAGTCATATATTTTGATTATTTTGTCTCATAATAGCTGACAGTTTGGTTGTTATAATATGATATCTTGATTCACAGAAAGTGTCATACTCATAGAAGCAGTTTTATTACCAATGTTGTACATTCCCTACTTGCGAAATTAGGTTTAATTTACGAAATTAGTTTTTCATTGTTACGATGTTATCTTATATTCTCCTCTGCACAACTATTTGCTGATAATGAATACACATAGACGTTTTTTATATCATCTCGAGTGTTTGCGATAAAAATATTTGTTTGCGATAAATAATTGGGCAGATAAACTGTTCATGTGCGACACGTGTTTGATGTTTTCCTATTCATTAACGCAAGGCAACGTACTAACTACGTTCTAAAGTTCAGTTTTCGTTGGTTTCAAACCAATTTATAACAACAGCTACGTTCTTTTGGAGATCAGTAACGGACCAACGCGACCTTGAGGTTATGCAAATAAAATTTAGCATCTATTGTGCAAAGATCATCAGAGCTAGCGTGTGATCACTAGCACGTAGCTTAAACTGAAAAATCTTCCTTGGTGAAAATACTTACAAAGGTAAAAAGTTGGTAATGTTGGGATGATAGACCGATGGTTACTTTCTTTGAATAACGGTTAACATTAAATATGTATCGTCCATGTTTAACCGGCAATTTCGGGTATTTTGTTCTCATTGGAACATTGGTTAGAAAGGAATACAAATACTTTTAAATGAGATATTTAGACAAATTAATTTTATGACAGGACCCGCCATCTACTGTAAAACCATGTTTTCAGATTATTTTTGAGAACATGTCATTATTTTGTATTCACTTCCCCAAGTAAAATAATAACAATGTCCAATGATAAATAGAATGTCTTTAAACCATTAATCTGTGAAAGTTTCAGCTCAATGCAAGTCTAAGTCGTGTGAAATGTACTACAGTTTTAAGAAAACAGTTGGAGCCAAAAAAATACCATCTGGCAAATTATACATTCTTGAATATTGCCGTGTTTTCTTAAAAGTGGAATGAACTTCTAACACTAGTATAAATTGTATTACATGAAATAATTATCATTTCTAGAAAAAATATTTCCCCAAAGCCGATTTTTTGATGCCGACATTTTGAAACCACTGTGCTATACTGTCAAAATGGTTGGACAATACATTGTTGTATAGGATATTTCCTGTTGAAATGGGAGTTAAGAGTGATATGGGGACTTTGTCTGTCCCACAATGTTTTTGGTCCCCATAACATCTATCGCAGGAATGGTGTCCCCACAACCCCGGATTCACCCAAATACTATCCCCAACTCATATTGGTCAGTGTTGACAAATGTTTGCTTCACGCGAGACCCGCGATGTCTTGAGCGCTCGGTGCGATGATTTTCACCATGGCTCTGTGATGATGGCAACATCACTTGCTCCCATGTGATCAAGACACATTTTGATTCTGTCCGTTCTTGGAGATATGGAAAATGTTAAGTGAGTCCCGGTTCTTGGTAAACATTATGGAGTGGTCTCAGGACAATGGACCTGAAGCGTGCGCCTTAAAGCGTGATTACATGATGGTACGATATGGCTTGTGCCCAGTTTAGGCTATGTAGTTTCATTTGCAAGATACAAGAATGCCAAACCAGTGCCACTGAAGTATTATTACCAATCCGTTATTATGGATTCTAGTCCGTTATAACGGATTCACAACCGTTATTACAGATTTACAATCCGTATTATAGATTCATAATCCTTTGAACGTGTGTTGTGTAGCATGCAAAAGAATGCCCCTTTGAGCACCACTTAGTTGGTGGATACGTGCCTATATAAGTCCACACATTATTATTATTATTATTCATTATCCGTTATAACGACGCACAATTTATTTTTTACAGATTCACAATACCTTTTACTGATTCATAATCTGATATTACGGATTCATGCTCCGTTATTAATGGAAATGTCCCCACACAACTCTGTGTAGGTTACCATTTTGGTTTAAATTCATTATTAAGAATTGAAAATCCGTTCTTACGTATTTCGAATTGCAATCCGTAAAACAACTGATTGGTAATAGACAGGAAGAATATCTATGATACAACACTGTCCTTCTAGCCATTTCGTCACTAACCTGACCTCTGCGCAGTGACAATCTTAATGGCAAAGGGGGATCCACGAAAGCAATTGGTGGATCCACGAGGGGCAAAGCGCATGTTCCTTTATCATGCACGTGAATTTTACTACACGTTTTCAACTGTTCCATTTGATGTTGGCTTATGTGCCCCATTTTGGTCCTGTGCCCCCACCTTTTGGCACGGCCATTCTGAGATCAGCCCACGCAAACTATGGACCTTGCTCTATGATTATAGTCACCTCGGGGTACTGTTGGCTATGCATTGTTTGCTATAGGTGTACCGAAAGCAAACTCGTTTCATTTGACGTCTACCCGTGGAATTAAGGTCTCTGTTTACTTTGTTTCCGCCAGGTTGTCTGTCGTCTCTAGTCTTATATAGTGGTAGTTTGGTCTATGGATTGCTTCCAAATAGAGTTCTTGTTTGGCTAAGTTTCCGTAGCTGAGATCTCATGAGGAGTCCCCATTCCAAATACCAAATGTCAATGTTTCACGGGAGCTTCGCCCACTTTATCATCGATAGTTATTTCCTACAGCCATGATTTAGCCACTCGATGACGATCGATAATGGAACATATGCAAGTGTTCGACCTTTGGACCAAAGGCGCTGATTTCGTTCTGTAGAAGTGACATATTGTAAGTCCCAGAGTGTGGTAGTTTAAAACATGGAATCCTTCAGCAGAGATTTTGATATTAAAGATGTTGTACTTCTGTTCGGTTGAGATAATTTCTGTTGAAGATAATTTTTGAAAGTGTACACCTTTTTGTACCTGATTTATGAATCAAAATCTAAAGTAAGACTTGTAGCTTTGCATGGTGAAAAGGATAAGTAAAGACTTTTGCGGTGACACAGACAATTAGACATTCTTTTTTTAACGGTAGTATACAGTGGCCTAAGTGGTTCTGTCACTAGTACAAGTTGGTTACTACTCGACTTTTCAATCAGTATGCTCTGATCGTCTTCAGGAGTAATCTAAAAACTTATTTGAGGTAAAATTGGTGATGGTACTTTGTATAAGTATACAAACATCCTGATAATATATTCCATGTTACATGCTATCAATTTTGAGACAATGTGAAATGTATTACATATTTTGAAATGGGTCCTGGCGGTGATCCATTTCACATTAAACAAAACAATCTGAATGCATTTCGTTATTTTCTCATTAATAACACAATGAAAGATGCTGAAAGTGAGTGTCGGGATAGTATAATTAATACTCTTCTTTTTTGTTAAATTAGTAAATTGAAGATAATTGTGCGGGTGTGTATTTTGATTTACTTTCAAACTTAGAAATCGCTCGTCCCATTCAACGGTGAGGCAGCGTCCTCTCAACCTCCGGACCACCATGCCGGAGTCGCTGAGCTTGGCGGCGATACGCCGGGAGCAGAGACGGGTAGCGGCCTTGCTCGATGCATCCAAACAGTTCGGTGTGGTATTACCGGTAGGTCTTTATACACAGTGAGATTCATTGGAACTTAATATTAGTTTATTAACCACTAAACAAAGATGGTTTTGCTGTATTGTCATCGGCCCTTCCAGTTCGGTGGTCAATTGTTTAGCTAATGTATATAATTAAATGGATTACATTAATTGCGCATCATGAATATTCGTTGTATAATTTGGACATGTACCCTAGTTAGCGATCCCTAGTCCCCATTATACAAATGTCAAAATAAATTGGCGCACATGGTTATTTACCCATTAGCAGAATAGCCTTCCTAAAAATGTACGGTTTGGTCACTATGTAAATATTTACGAAGAGGTTAATCTTTTGTACAAACATTCATTATGTCAAACTTCGTAACCAGTGCAATGATTTGAATAATGGCCAATAATCTATCAAAACTCATTGTTTGTTTTAAATCTTGAATGTGAATTGTAATTTTCTACAATGAACTGCAATATTGATAAAATTACTGAATTACTATTTGAAATAAAGTTGATATGAAGATGGTAAAGGTAATCATCCTGAACGAAAAAAACTCTGTCTGGATTGCTCTCAGGTCAGAGAAAACACACAAAAGATGGCCATTTAATTAAAGTTGACATTTCTAAAAGCGTCCCTAATTTGCCAGTGACCAATCCGACTTTTTTCAAGTTTACGTTTTCCTGCCCATTAGTACATTCAGGAAAGACCCACCATTGTATCTAATCACATGCATGTATTCTTATAGTTTGTTATATTTGTAATTTGGCAAAGTGACCAATACCGCATTGGTCACTGCTTAACAATTCGGGATTAGTCACTATGGCAAATTAGGGACGAAAGTTGACGACGGCAACATTTTGCTCAAAGTGTGTTTTCAAGATTGAGAATGATTTTCAACTTTTCTCACGACGTAGATTGTGCATTGAGCTGAAAATTTCACAGGTTGGTTGTATAGCATCATCCTTAAAAAACATAATGTGTCTGGATTGAGCTCATTTCACAGAAAACACAAACAACATGCAGTTTCAAAATGTTGTCACAGACAGCGACATTTTGATCCAAGATTTCTACACAAATTGTTAATGCTTTTCACATTTTTCTCAAAGTCTCTCCATATTGATCTGACCTTTAATAGATTGGTTGTTTACTGTATATCTTGATTCAAAAAGCAAGGATACTCGACCCCATAAAAAATGTTTTGCCAGCATTACCAATGTTACGTTCCCTTCAAATTTTGTTGTTTAGTCATTATTATAATTTTATTTTGTTCTCATTAAAGGGTCGTCAAGATGGCATTCGATTTGAAGATCTGTACAAGAGCAACTACTATTTACAAATTCAGGCGGGTATCGGGCAATGCAAATTACAAGAACAAAGCAGACGGCCCTTTCATTACCAGAACACATTATAAAACCACAAGAAAACGACATTAGCAACGTCTGGGTACATGGTAAGGTGAGAGGGAACCGGCAGCTTTAGTGTCTCTTGGATCGACTCAGGACGGATGGAAACACATCAGTGAGGTGAGGCAAAAGAGAACACATTTTAAATTTGGGAAGAACTACAGAACTAACAGGAGCACTGTGAATAAGCGACTATATGAGACGGCTGAGGAAACGGGCTGGTACCAGACCAGTCTCACGGGAGGAGAGGACACGGAAAAAAGATCCGAGCAGAGGCAAATTGGGGGAATTACGGACGGAAATCACAGAAAATATCTGGCGTGGTCCATTCAGCAAGCCTTCCGGTAAGGTGTCAAATCACTCGGCCTCTACAGTGGACTACCGCCTGCCGAAAACGGTTGCCAAACTTCCCAGTCGTTCAAGCATGGCACAGACGGTACTCATCCACCTAGCCAGACCTCTACTGGAGGCTCCATTAACGGGAAACCGTTGATACAAACCATGGCAACAAGGAAAGGGGATAAACATCTCACAGAAATGTCGCCCGGAAGATTCCACAGGAGAATTGGAACACAGACTTCAAATGACCAGAGCTATATTCAGGTTCTGATGAACCGAACCAATACAGCCTGTTTTATCCAGTCGCGCCATCTTCATCACCAGCGAGCTCATACTTGAGTTGTGAGTTCGACATCATGGAGATGAACTCAAATATCTACCGTCGTAATGTGGAAGTGATCAAGACTTATATACCGAAGATGGAGAGGGGTTTTTTAAATTCAATTAGGTTCCCTAATCAGATGAATTATGCGAAATTGTACGACGAAAGTCCTGCCTCGAACCCTCGGATACCGACATGAAAACAATATAGACGAAGCTGTGTTCTCGCTCTCAATGCTCCACCCAGCTAAGGCTCCACCTTTCCTAAAACAGACAGGGTTTCTAGAACTCACCGGGAAGTGGAACCCGGTGTGGGTTCATACCGCGCCGCCTACACACAAGCGTTGGCGGTGGCTCGGTCCCGCCGGCTCCCGGACGACTTCACCGGGCTGGTAGGCTGATGACGCCGCGTACACCTTCTCTTACTTCACTCATGTTCCGTCTTGTAAATGCCAGAAATGTCTCAGAGAACTCTCCTGAGACTCTCCGATGAAGAAAATGTCAAGAAGAAAAACAGCCGAAAGGATTGAAGCTGATTCTAGGCGATGTTGAACTGGAAGATTACTACAGATGAACTATAACCAAATTCCCACTTTCCTCGAATTATTCGCTTATTAATATTTTTACCACATGGAAAATTCTGGGGATGATTCTATGGACCATCCTCGGCCAAAAGGGTGGGGGAAATTATCCACATCCCGGCATTTACGCCCGTGCTAATGACAGTTATTTTGCCACTGAACAAAAGGAAATGTTCTCATTTTAGGAATAGCACCGTGTTGAAAAAGTTTAGTTTAAGTGGTCATCACATAATTCTGTTTCTGCTGCACAACTGAGTCAGTTGTCGAGGTTTAGTGCATCGGATTTGTGTTCTGATGGCTGAGTCGTCAGAATGTGGGTTCAAATCCCAGTAGCGACCATGGTGCTTGTGTCCTGAGCAAGACACTTTACCATAATTGCTTCTCCACCCAGGGTAAATGGGTACCTATGAGGGTTGTTGTGTTTAATTAGCCCATATGCGCTGAAATGCAGAATTGAGCTGTATACTCCCAGGAGCTGATCTAGTTTTCAGCAATGATTTATGAGCCTGATGAGCAGGGTAATAATGTAATGCGCCTTGAGTCCACATTATTATTATTATTATTATTATTAATTTAGCAACGTGTTCATCTTAAACTAGGACACTGATTCCATGCCCTGTTGAAAGTCTGCACTGATCGTGAAGATATCTGTCCCTAACCCTTTAATACATACATTTATGACATCAATATTATCATGAATGTATATCTGCCTTTATTGGTCTTTTGTATAAAAAATTAAAAAAAAAAAAATAAAAAAAAAAAAATTTAACAAAATGACAAAAAAATATAGCGCCATCTAGCGCTGATTTAGACGTAAAATTGTTCCTTGTACTGAACACAACAATACTATTTTCCCATGAAAGACACTATGAAATAAGCTGCATCTTTCAGTTTGATTCTGATAGTTGCCAAGGCCAAAAATGTCTCCGTTTCTGTTCATCAGTTGGCTTCTAAATCGGTGCGTGATGAGCATGTTTACAGGAACAACAATTTAAGTCCAGGAACATTAATGTTAAACATAAAAGGCAACACTTTATTAGGTTAACCAAAAGTGCAACAGGTTTCTTATCAAAATTAGACAAACAGGGTGTTCCTAGTATGACTAATAACTAATGACTTTAGCAAATTAGTAATCCGCTGTATATTCATTCCCATAGTAGTCTTCTCCAAAGGAACTCTGTAATTCTAGATTCATTATATGTTTAGTAGCATATGTTTTATTGTTCATTTATTGATTGACATCAGATAACATCAATATATACATATATATATATATATATATTACTAGTTCAGAAGTGTTGTAACTCGAGTCACGCGTTATATATATATATATATATATATATATATATATATATATACACACGGTTGTCTGATGATCGCAACGCGTGAAACTCGGAGTTACAACTACCAGCGTTCCACTAGTTTTACTACAAGTATATAACATATATATATATATATATATACATATATATATATATACATATATATATATATTATACTATATATATATATACATATATATATATACATATAACATACATATATATATATATAATATACATATACATATATATATAATACATATATATACATATATATATATATATATATATATACTTGTTTTACATCCATGATTAATATAAAGGTATGATTCAACAGTGCAAATAACAGCTGTAATTAGTCCTAGACTATTTATATTAAAAAATACAAAGAAATACACAAAAAACCTTGAGGTAAAATGTTTATTAGCTTACAAACACTTGGTGTTGGATTCAATGAAAAGGTCATTGATGACGTCATAATCATATTTTTGAAAATGTCCGAATGTTGCTTGATATAACACTGTCAAGTTTGCATTAGAATATTTGATTCTGAACTCCTGTTTCTGCCGGAACTAAAGGTCAGATCAACTAAATGACATGAGAGTAATTTCAGATATTTAATTTGTTTACGATCATGAACAAAATTTAGATCATGAACAAATTTAGATCTTTCCCGTTTAGGTTCGAGTTATTATTTTTATCATTTGACCTGTTACAACGAAATG
>CM055824.1:2194439-2231916 GCA_029582265.1 Zoroaster sp. YZ-2022
AAAACAACCCCGCAAAAAAAAGTTTCTTCGCCGGATGAACACTTGAATACCTGATATATTAACAGCATAGTGTGCTACTTGAAAATGAAAATTTGTGAAATACTAATAGTAAAGTTTTGCACATTTCACGCATGTCCGAAAATACATGTGCATGTTACACGGAATCAACGGCACTGCTTGTGGGATGATGTTCTTCGACTTACGTGATGTTCCAGTGACATCGATTAAAGGCCACCATGGCTAAATGCAGAAATCCGTGCTGCATATTTTACAAAATTAAAACAGTTAGAGTTCCCCAAGTTTGGAGGCAGCATGCATAACTGGGTGAGCTTTCTAGTGTTTATCTTGAAATTTCTGCACTGCGGCTTTCTGCGACATTTTCATTTTCCTCTGTTCTGGAACCGTCATTATCACCATAAATTGTATTCACGGCGTCGGGAATGTCAAGCGTCAGTCCGCTGGTTGCCTGCTTTCGCACCAGCGTGCATGTAATCACTACAGCAGCAACCAGCGAAGCGATGTGACTCTTCGCCATACTGCTACGGCGTGGCAGATTTTCCTATTGGCTCCTTCCGTAGAACTACGATATAGCGAATTTTCCCATTGGCTCTCGGTACCGCGCATGTAGCATGAACTACGATCGTGGCGTCATGGATTCTGATGTCACTGGGCGCTAAAAGCGTTTACATGGGTTTTTTTCAGAAGTTTGAGATAAATCTGTGTGTACTCGAGGTCCGCTCACTGACCCAACAGCAATGACCAGACCATTTTCGCTCACGAACAATAAAGGTTTTAAGGTTTCTGTTTATGTCTGTTTATCATTGATTTTGCTTAATTGTGCATTGTGTTTTGTTCTTCAAAGATTCATACCTCGGTAGTATAAGCCGGCTACCGCGTATAAGCCGCAGGCAACTTTTACCGTGTCAAAAATCAACGTATAAGCCGCGGCTTATATATTCCGGAAATTCTGGTGGTTGCTTCTTGCCTTGGTATGGGTATCTGACACTTCCCTGATCACTTCCAGAACCATGACAGCAACCAAGTTTCACATTAATGATTGACAACTTTAAGCCCCTATCAGTCCATGAAGCAAAGTGCAGACTGTGCGGGCCGTCTGCGTGGCCCGCATTTCTTCTCACCAGGCAGCGGGTTTTGCGGGGATCTCGGCACCTACCACGGAAGCCGCAGCGGTTACTCAAGAAAGGATTTATAATTACTTGGGGCGGTCACTGTAGCATTAATTCACCTGGAGTGTGAATGTGGCTACCTGCAGTCTCTTACTCTCTCTCTTCTGACACCTCTCCCTCTCTCTCTGCTGCTACTGCTAGTCTTGTGACCCTGATCAGTATGTGAGTATGAGAATAGATTTTATACTTCTTGTTATAGCCACAGACAAAATAAATAAAATATTCGATTTCATTTGAAGCTTCTCTTGTAAGTGTCATGAACAACTTCAGCATGTAGCACCTCTTATTTCAGTGTTTACATGCATATACAGAGAGTCTTATACAGTGCAAAATCTATTGCAATGTGATGTTAGTGAAGCTTCCATCCATCTCGAAAGGTGATGGACTTATAAATGGGGGATGCTGTTGAAGGCTTGGTAGGTTGACACTTGGCTGTAACATGAGAGCCTACCCAGGAGTGACAGTCATGATGGCAGCCCGACAGATGAGCGTCAGAAGCAGCAGTTAGTTACAAGCACCTACGACAGTGTTTCTCATTGTGTTCATCCTCTCGTCTGATCTAATGTGGCTGCCCGTGGTTCCGGAGATAGACCATAGGGCGAGCCGATTTTGCGGCTTGTCTTATAGTCCACATGTTGTGACTACCTGAAACTATATGTAAAATTAAAGCAATATTGTAAGAAATTAATTGATATATTCCCACGCTGGAAAGTGGAGCAGAATTTAATATTTTGATTGAAAGAAAAGGTCAATGACTTATTACTGATAAAACCGATCCAATCGGATGGCGTATTGCATCCATTCCGTTGCTAAGAAATACCGCTAAGACTATCGAATTTATCCGGTTGGCCCATCAGATCCACAAAATGACAGATTATAGCTAGCCCGTAATCAAGAAAGGATTTGTATTAACCGGCTTTAGGCTATTGCATCACGTGACACGTGTACTGTATCAGGTGGCCTTTCGGTTAACCCGTAAACATGTCTGCCGATCACGAAGAAATCTTATCCCAAATTAGCATCCAAAGAAACCAGGTGTTTTGCTCATTGTTCTAGTGTATCCGAAGATATAAAACCATTTCTACGAGCAAAGCAGTTGGAACACATTTGTAAGCAGTGTGAATATTTGGAAAGATTTAGTTGGGTGTCAGGCTGATATGGCGAGCTTTTTAGGCGAAGTTACGGCGTTGCCGTTAGGACCCCTGATGCACTGGGCGATAATACTGCTAGCTTACCAGTACCAGGAATTTGGTGGATGTCTATGACGTGCTATCGATTTCCACAGATTCATTCCAGAGAAGCAGAGGAAATTAGTAAAAAGAAAACAAAGAGAAACAACAAACAGATGCTGCATCATGTCAGACTGGAGTCGCCATAACACATTTAACCATGGAGGTAGGAGAATATAGTTGTAACTTCTATAGTTGTAATTTTTACATGGACTAAACTAATTTTAAATATCCAGAAATTTTTTCACTCTGAATTGAGTCAACAAAAATCTATTTTACCCCAGTCTTGCAGCTACAATCAATTTAACCAAAACCAGGAGAGGTACGATAGCCATGGAGCTATTTTATAAAAACTCCATGGATTAGCCCTATATTTACTTGAAATCAAAAGTGGTAAGCTAGTTGTATGATGTAAACTCTAATTATAATTTTAAAAATACATGAATATAATGGTTATGATTGAATAATGTTTTAGCTTTGTGACGATCTAATGTCTAAAAAAACACCCCACGCATTAAGCAGGCTCAAATGTTGACTTATTGAAGGAGAGAAAAAAAAATGTCATTAGCCTATATATATAAATCAAAGCGGTAAGGTTTTTTATTATGTCAACTTAAAGAAAAATAGGCCCTGATGGTTATGTTCACGTGAATAATGTCTTAGATTTTCTGATGGCTTTTGTCTAAAAAGCTGTCACACATGCGAGCCATGCTCAATTTTGTTTGGCATTTTTGACACCTTCAATTTGTTTGACCTTACCCCAAAATGTCACGGTGGCCTATATTTGAAAACTTTTGTCTAAAAGCACGTCACCTTCTAAGCCATGCTCAATTTTTACAATTTTAACCTTCAATTTTTGTTTTACAATTTTTGCAACCCAAAAATGTACGGTAGCCTATATTTTGAAAAATCAAAAAGTGTTTGAAGTGGTAAAAGGTGTTTTATAATGATGTCAACTTCTAAGAAAAAATAATGGTTATGTTCCACGTGAATAATGTCTTAGTTTCCTGATGGCTTTTGTCTAAAAAGCTGTCACACAGCAGTGAGCCATGCTCAATTTTTGTTTTGGCAATTTGACCTTCAATTTGTTTTGAAACAATTTAGCTCCAAAATGTCTGAGGTAGCCTATATTTGGCTTTTGTCTAAAAAAGCCGTCACCTTCTGAAAGCCATGCTCAATTTTTTTTACAATTTTAACCTTCAATTTTGTTTTACAATTTTATGCAACCCAAAAATGCTCGGGTAGCCTATATTTGATGAAATCAAAAGTGTTTGAAGTGGTAAAATTGTTTTATGATATCAACTTCAAGAAAAAATAGTAATGGTTATGTTCACGTGAATAATGTCTAGTTTTTTCTGATGGCTTTTGTCTACAAGCTTGTCTGCACTGCAAACCATGCTCAATTTTTGAGGGGCCAATTTCAACCTTAGAGTTGTTTTGTAGCACAGGTATACTTTGAACACCTGTGAAATGTTATTTGTGCTTAAATTTTAAGCAGGATGTTAACATACAAATTGTGCATTATTAATATAATACAATTTAGTTTAAAAATAATTCTCCATATTTATAACTCTGTCCAATACAGCTCATGTTTTTTAATATACAAGTACAGTTTGAACACAGCTGATTTTCTTTAAAGGGTCTGGGTACTTTTGTAACACAAAACACAATATCCACAGATTTACATTAAACTTAAGCAGTTCTGAAGATAATGATAGTAAGCTTCCTTAAATACATACTTGCTGTAGTTTTTGAGGAAATGAGTAAAACAATGACCGAAAGTTATTTTTAGTCTCAGTTTTGGCCCCATGCAAAACGTATTAACCGGTTGTAATTGTTAACTGGTTAATACGTTTTACATCTTAAAAATATTTTCGACTTGTTTATCATTCTCAAGCAACACCTCAACTGAAATATTTTGAGAGCTTCTACCATCGTCAAACTGTGAAGACAATGTGAAATCTTAATGAACGTGTTTGTACAAAATGCCAAATCTAAGGCTATAAATCCAGACTAGCTATATTATGACTGTATGAATGTTTATGTTAATTGCATGCATATTGTTTAAACATGATTTTAATTTTAAAATCACCCATTCTCTCAATTTTTTATTTATTTGTACAGAATTGGAGCCTTCTCGTCAAGAATTGCAGGGTGAGTCAAGCTCCAGAATTCCGTCCTCAGCCTCCAGCAGAAAGGCAGGCTTCGGTCAAAACTCAGTGTTGCTGGTGCTTCAAAGCAGCCCTCTCTCTGCCCACATTTCTGCAAAGATTTGCATCATCTGTAGAAAAAATAAAACTCATAAGGACTCTGAGGGAAGAAAAAAGAAGGAACCATGTGCTGTGTGAACAACCCGATGGTGGAAAACTAGCAACAGCTGCTAAAGACAAGAAGAGACGACCATTCTTCTTCAGATCCGAGACCGAGACTGCTGTAGCAATAGAGGTGAGTGTCATACTTGAGTTGTTTCAGGAGCTACTGTCTACCAATCGAGGAAGAGTGTTGAACCCATCAAAAGGAGCAAGTATGAAAATGCATTTTGTTACATTTGCAGTTATATTGTGAACAAGAAAGATCATACAAAGAGAAGCAAATATATGAATTGACAGCATTAAGAAGATTGTTTGTAAAAAGCCGTTAAAGATGTTGAGTCTAAAGATGCATGCCAATTACAAGACTTACAACCTAAAACAACGCCTAGAAGCAGAAAAGTATCCACAACTCTTTCTTCAGCCCAAGAAAGAGGTATGCAAGTGAAATGGTGTATGTCGAGGGGCGCTATCAACTGAAGACCTCGTGCCAGGAGCAGTTGGATTTCTGAAGGAGATGACACAGACACCACCACTGGCACAGACACCCACAGATGTTGATGAAAGAATAGAGGAGCCACCAAAGAAGCGACAAAAGAGGCGGGGAATGGTAGAACCAATCCAAACCTTCAATGGCTTCACTTGAGATCGTTTCTCACTGCACTGGATTCCTAAAAGGAAGATGTCATGCAGACCAGGACCAGTCTACCATGGCCTCCAACATCATCTGATTTAACATTGGAATCTGCACGCACAATAGTATCCACCAAGCCTTGTACAATTTTTCTAGCATGGGTTGTAGGGTGCTTCTTCTGTTGCCAGTCCAGAAGAAGAGGAGAAGAGAGTCAAGACAGGAGCAGCAGAAGATATTCGTATCCTTACAATTTGTTCAAGATATTGCATCTACTTAGCTTCTGAGAAGGGGAGGAAGATGATGCCCAAGCATACATACTCTATCAATAGCAATCGTCCATCTGAGTGGGTCCATCACAGCTGAATTGGGCTACTTAGCGGCTTTGGATATTATTAATGTCGCACACCAATGTTTTGGAGCATAATCACGACTTTAGGGCTGCAGGAGATAGAAGAAAGGTTCAGAATGCACGCTTCACGTCCAGTCTAGAAAAGTCATCCTACACTACTCTGGTCTGGGACAATAATGAGCCGAGGAAAAGAAACACTTTCAGGAAAAGGGGCGACACACTTAACACGAATGGGATAGCTGTGCAACATGCACATCTTGCTGCCGTTCCATCCCTCAAGCTTTACCAGCTCAGAGTATGAAGAAGACAAGACAACGATCTTTGCCGCACCTGATACAATACTGGTGAATTCACTGGCCAGAAGAAGTCATCATGGAGGCATTTTGATGATTCTGTGGGCGGCTTGAGATGGGTCAGTACAACAGCCTTGATGTTCTACGTTCTAACAAAAGAAAAGGATGAAGCCTTCGTTGCAAAAGAAATGCGTCACAGAAAGACTACTGCCATCCTTGGACTGGATTTAATCAACTGCTTTCATCCAATATCCCTCCTAAGGCAACAATAGCTTACCTGCCAGTGATAGATGCCAGTCCAACAGATTTCAACACCGTCACACACTGTACTACTACGAAGCTTGGAGATAGGCAAATCAGTTGGCACTTCCAGCCATTGTGTGATAGTGGTTTGACCAGGCCATTTTATTGCAAAGCTCAAACAATCATGGCAAAGAACCAAAACTATTTCTGAAGAAGATAGTCACATTCGATGCTGAGGGCTTTCCACACCACAACGATGACAGCACTTGCGCTTGTATTAAGGAAGCGATTTCAGGAGGCAGGATCTGCAAGATATTCTTATTTGAAGCAGGTGTTGTAACTACAGGCTGCCGGTGACTGGTGTGATGAATGGCCACAACTACTAATAGAAAGTATTAGATGTCACAAGCTCATGGCGAAGCTTGCTTCATTGCTTAGCGCTGGCAGGCAGAGCTTTATGGAGTTCTTTGGAAGGAGGAGGCAAACATCAGTGCAGATAGTGGCATCTCTACAAGGGGTCATTTCAGTGAATTCACCAACCACACGTTCAAGGAGAGTTGTACCAAGCAATGATCAAGGAGTATGAGGATTTTATTGAAAAGAGAAGGAAAAGAAGGGCCTTACTTTCACATTTGGAATCTTCTTATCTTGATTTAGTTAAGGCGATCCTCTGTTCATCGTGCAACCCACGAAAGGGGATTGGCAACTACATCTTGCTTCAGTAAGAGCCCTGCTTCCTTGGATGTTTGCCTATGACAGAACAAATTATGCGCGGTGCCTGCCAGTTTATTGGATCGAGGATGAGCCAACTTTCTACCACTCATCCATACATTCACAGCCTTGAGGTTGATGAAGGGTCACTTTGGAGTGCAGCATAAGACAGTCATGGGTTTGCACAGGTGGCATCGCGATATGACCATTGAGCAGACAGGTGAAATAGAGACACAAAGAGCCAGAGGAGAGTGAGGGATTTTCCAACAACCAAGAACTTACAAACCGCTGGGTCACTAGGCCACCATGAAAGAGCCCTTATCCACAAGACAGTGTGAAGAAATGGCTGGAAAGGGTGAGAAGTCTTTCAAAAAGTGGAGTAGACCTAACAAAAAGCTTGGAGGATGACAAAGGGACAACACGCGATGTAGCCAATATCGATGAGTACCAAGTCTAACAGCATGACAAATCACCTTTGGTAATTGATAGAGAGACAGATGCTGATGATCTTGTGCATCTCTCATCAGGCATTGTTGCATCAGTGAAGTTGTGCTCAGATCTTCTTCTGAAAGCAGGGGGAAGAAGAGGGGGCGTAGCATTCATCAATGCGTAAAAACCAGACTACAAGGAGATATCCCGGTCTTAACAAGCCCATCACCAAAGATGAAACTTCAAGACATTGCCGATTCTGACAAGCCAAATATCAACATGAAAGGGAAAAGAAGTTGTGCTGAAAAGGTGCCCGAGAGTTACTGGCAAGGCTCATCATCATCGGCCGTTAATGCATAAAGTTGATCATGCTAACTCACTCCTTAAGCCCATACCCACCAGCCATTTTGTAAAAGCAAGATGGATGTTTAGTCAAAAACAACAAGGCTGCCCTTCTTCACCTTAATTAGAAAAATTACCAGAGTCATCCCCCAACAGTGGATCCACTGCAGAAGTCGGTGTGGATTATTGATGGTATGTGCAATGCTTCAAGAGCCTAATACCAAAGTAGGATGCCTGCTACCGGCATGGGACGAGATTGGCCAAGAAAATCCTGAAGGATACGGAGTTTACCAAACCAGAAGCACTAGTTCTGATGTTGTCCACTTTGTCACTGTACACATATCCGCCTATTAGCATCAAAGTTGGAACCCAGAAAAGAGGCGTGCTGCAGAAGAGTAGGGTCCCAGCGGATAAGATTTGTTGCAAAAAGCCAGGATAGCCAACAGGTTCCAAAGCAATGGAAGAAATTCTTGGCAAATAAAGCTTCAACAAGCAACACTTTGCCAAGGATTTTTATATCGAGGCGATGGTGTGCTTGTGGTGAGGATGACAGATTCAAGAAAGTCGATGTATACTGGCTCATTCTGAAAGAAGATGCCACAAGATTATCTTGTCGTAAGCGGTATCACTGTCAGTGAAGCGATTCTAGAGCTATACACTACTCAAGAGGAGGCCGACCACGAGGATGATGCTACTACGCCAAAGTACATCAGCAACATGGGTACAAGGATATCATCATAAAGAGCCCGGACACCGACGTATTCATCATTGGCATTGGGGTGGTCTGCCCAACTTGAGGGTCCAAGTTGTATTTTCATACTGGAGAAACAAGATAAGGGCGCACAATTGATTTTGAGCATCATACAGTGTGTCATCTGGAGAGAGGAAATCAGCTTAATGCCATTATAGGCGCCTCCACCCATTTTAACGGGTTTGCGATTCAGTTAGTGCTATGTATGGACTGGGAAAGACTAAACCCGCTTTACGCTGGTGTCGAAGACTCAAAAGGTTTACCAAAGGCATTTCAGGGGAAGCTTGGTAAAAGCATTCCACACTTACAGATGACCTGATTTCTACTCTGGAGGAATTTGTTTGCAAGTTATATACGGGATGAGCAGGAAATCAATACGGATTAAATGAAGCAAGATATACTGCTCTATTTTCCATGGCTACAAGACCAAGAAGACATCATGCCCCCAAACAAAGATGCCCTCATGGAAACACATCCGGAGGCCCAGTGCAAACCGCTATTTGGGCGCTGCTTGAGAGCCAGCCAGAATGTTCCCGTCACACCAGTTGGGCAAGGTTGGAAATCGGTTGATGGAGGGCTTGGAATGAACTGGATGGATATGCAACCTGCTCAACAGAGCATCCTTGAACTGACTTCATGCAAGTGCAAAAGAGCTAAATGTAAAGTCACAGAAGCAGATGACCAGTGTTTGTGCGTCTTTGGGTCTTCCTACTGCACCAGAACTGTTAATGAGTGCAAGAACTGCAACAACATGACTGTGCCTTGAATGAAAACCAATCATTGAAGAGAAGAAGAAGAAGCAGAAGCTAATGAAGGTGACAACTTTGGCCCGATGAGGAGAATTTTTGAAGAAGAGGTTATTTTAACATGTTCAGATAAGGTGGCAGAAACTCCTTATACTTATCCCATAAATAACAGTGCTTTATTTTTTTTTTTTTACAGGAAATAAATAGTTAAAATGTTTATGTGAGAAGTTTTCTTTGAAAATTGGCTTTATATTATAAGTTTATCACACACAAAAGCGAGGCCGAATGTATCTTCAAGCAGGAAAACTTTCTTGGCGCAGTTAGAACACACAAGGCGCGGGAGTCGTGATATGGGCGTGCAATATAGAGATTTATATCACACTCTTGTTGCTATGGATCGACCAATCAGAACCTAACAAGCCAAACTATTTTTGCCCTCCCAGCAGCAGGCCCAAAGGGGAAGTTTGCCCCCTCCCCCTGTCCCAGTAAAACCACTAAAAGAAACAGCCTCAGTAATACTAATTAAGCCAATACTTGTTCGAATCAAGAAAATAAAACAACTCAAGAAATTCCAGTGTAGATGATCATTCAAATTTCATATCAGAATGTTTATTACAGTATTTAGGAAGAGTAACCAGAATTTTGTTTAAATCAAACAAAAACTGTGAGCGTGTGCAGCGAATGAAATATAGAAAAGCATGCATGCCATTTTATTGGTTGCCATTGCAACAAAAATTGATGTAGATGTATTCAAATTTCATATCAAAATGTTCATTACAGTATTTTTAGGAAGAAGTAACCAAATTTTGTTTAAATCAAACAAAAACTGTAGGCGTGGCATCGAAAAAATGAAAAAGCATGCATGCCTTTTATTGGTTTGCCATATGGCAACAGAATTGGCGGATGTATAGATGGATTGCACTAAAAAAGCGTCATCCTTACACGCCATATTTGATGTATAAACAATGCAAAAAGTGCATATCTGGACGATGTGTCTGCTACTGCACAGCTCTTAGCCAATGATAGCCTTGCAGCGTGCACTTTTTCATCAAATATGGCGGTTGATGACGCTTAGTTTGCAAATCCATCTGGCTTCAAATTTCCATATCAAAATGTTCATTACAGTATTTTAGGAAGAGTAACAAAATTTTGTTTAAATCAAACAAAAAGCATGTAGAGCGTTGCATCCAGAGAAAATATGAAAAGCATGCATGCCATTTATTGGTTGCCATGGCAACAATAATTAACAGATATTCAAATTTCATATCAAAATGTTCATTACAGTATTTTAGGAAGAGTAACCAAATTTTGTTTAAATCAAACAAAAACTGTGAGCGGTGGCATCAACAAAAATGAAAAGCATGCATGCGCTTATATTGGTTGCCATAGCAACAAGAATTGACGGATGTATTCAAATTTCATATCAAAATATTCATTACAGTATTTTCTGAAGAGTAACCAAATTTTGTTTGAATCGAAACAAAAACATGTAAAACGATGGCATCAGAAAATATGAAAAGCATGCATACCATTTATTGGGTTGCCATGGCAACCAGAATTGAAACCAGATATGTGTTCAAATTTCATATAAAAATGTTTCAGTATTATATTTAGGAAAATTCACTTAAATTTTGTTTGAATCAGACAAAAAATGTGGACAATGGCAAACAAAAACATGTGTGGTGGAGAGGAGAGGGCCTAATGCTTATCCCGCCCCTGTGGTTAAGGCGCCATTTTTTTCGGAAGTGCTCCCATTTCTGGAGGTGGGAATTATCAGAGATTTCGATAAGGGCACACAATGCCACATTTTAAGCTATATTTTAGGTAGTCACAAGGAAGGAGGACTACAAGAATCAGTTTACAAGGAAGCTATTTTGAGCCCCCATGCCCTATAGTCTAAAGATGACTGTTTGCTTCCTGCACTGCCTGTCCAACTGCTTAGGACTCCCAATTTCCCAGAGGCATGATGGAACATGCTTGCAGTTCCTTTTATAGGCACTCCTTGAGAAGCGTAGAGGCGTGGTCAGGCCTGTTGATTTCTTTCCCAACATTCAACTCTCGCCGTAGAGCGGGATTTTGGAACTGTATCATCCATTCTGTTGCATAGACGGCCCAACCAGCGGAATCTCCGCTGGCTGAGCATATAAAGATGGATGGACACCAGCTTCCTCAAAGACTTCAAAGTTAGTAATCTTGTCCATCCAAGAGATGTGTTAAAGAGAGAGTAAGTATTGTCACGATCCTGGGGCAGACTTTCAACAGGAGCATGGAGATCAATGTCCTAGTTTAAAATTAACACAGTGACTGAAAATTACTCTCACTCACCTTATGCAGCATGTTTATCTATGACTATCTTTACCGTGAAAACGATATGAAAGGAATCATTTTGCCTTGGTAAATTTTGCTGAGAAGGCAAATTCCACGGTATTTACATGGAAATGATTAATCGTGTATAACGCATACGTGAAAAAAATATGTGAAATTTCATTCGCAGTGAAAAGATTGATATGATCACAATACTCCTCTCCATGCATGTAAGGTTTGCCAGCTCATTAACTCTGCTAGCCGAGTTAATCCTCTGTTCCATTGTTGACCCATGTTGTATCCATCCGTAATCCCCATGAATGGATACTTATTGAACGGAGATTTAACTGTTCACATTAGCGCTACATGTAAGACGCGGTAACCGTTAATTATTTTGACGTTCCTAATTGGATTAACGTTAGGGTGGCTGTAAGTTACTTGACTGAGAGCGTGTACATTGAGGCTTATACATATTATAATTTGCTTTGTTCTTATGTTTAGGTCTAAATAAAAAATTCTTCCCCAACACACATCGGGATTAATTCTAACGTATTCAAGCTAACTGCACGTGGAGCCAACCGCCCATTATAGTACATGCAAGCTCCGAGTCCATGCTCAGCATCGCATGTAGGCCTACAATGTATGATACCCACTTCATTCACTCACACCGAGGATGCGTGCTAATACCCAAAGTAAGCGGGAAATTAAATACAAACAACGATGTCTGGTTTGCCGAACTACACACCGGTGTTGATGTTGTCTTTTCCGTTCTTTTCCGTCTAACTTGCTTCCAGCAGCCCTCCAGTGGTGTAACAGGGGCGGGGAGGGGGTGGGGTGTATATTAAGGTATATAATGTTTAGTGGGTTTCTTGTGTGGTAGGATGGCCTTGTAGAGTGCTGGTCACCTGTTCCTATCTTACCACTCACTGGCTTTGTTTAAATGAATTTTGTGTATTTGTAGTATAATAGGGTTTGGTTTTATATTTAATTGATGTAATCTGATTGCCAGTGTAAAATGTAATAAAATAAAAAAAAATAAAAATAAATGTGATTTGTGTAATGTTAGCCGGCCGGCCCGCCCGCCCGCCCGATATGGAACTACGTTCCCGATGGTTAGATCTTGCAGCACATTGTTGGCCCCGGCTCATGCTACCATCCTGTATTATTAAGGGCACAAGGGATTTTCTGACGGGGACGAGGCTGTCGAGTAGACTGTCTGCCTGTGCTGCAACGTAACATTACGTTAGGCGGCGATGCCGGAAAGATCGACAAGAATTAAGCACCAAAGGCAGGATCTATTCTTCATTTCTGAAAACATTTATGTGTATAATATGTGCTCAGAATATCCAATAACGAAAACATTTTTAAGCCTCATATTGCAACAAAATCAGGGCCCGCCATAATGCCATTAATAGTTTCGCACATGTTTTGGACGGGCAGTTTCAAATCCTAGATGAAACCTTTTCAACTTTGAAACTTGTGAAGAATTTAGTGGGATGCAGACTTATAAAAGAAATAATTAGGCAGTGTGCGTACTTGCATTTCATAGACCATATTGCTTTTGAGAAACGCCGCCGAAAACACACCAGAAAATAATTATACATGTACAAGAACTTTTTAATTTTTCCTTGTCATCGCATGCATTATTGCGTAAGTTTAGCTTAATTAATATAAATATTTGGTTTACGTTATTGACCTTTGTAACGGAATGATGGCAGTATATGAGAGAACTTTATTACCGGATTTCCGCACAGAAAAGATAAGATGCTCTATTGGAACGGGCCAGAAGGACGCACATGACCATATACTAATGAGTGCACATAGCACGGATGTTTATTGAAAACAATAGGTCAGTGGACTAGACCATTTTATATAATGGGGATGGTGGTGGATGTGAGAAAGTATTGTTACACACAATATAATTAACAAGGACATGTACATGCATATCAATACAAAATACAATGCAAGATTTCCTTAGTTTTAAAATGTTCCTTCCAGCAACTTTGAGTTATTCACATTCTTCACAAAATCAAAATAAAAGATGGCCCATTTAAAAAGTAATGGTGTGATCCGATCAACATGAAGTACATGATAAACTTGTTTTTTTATCGAAGTTGGCTCAATTTTCTTTAAAGAGGATTTTAATATGAACTGTAGAAAACCTACCTATAAATATGTTCTACAACTATTTTTCCTTTGTTGATGTGAGAAATCGCTGTCAAAATCTAATGATTGTGGACTTCAGAGAGCAACGAGTCTTCTTCGTTTTCTTGTGGCACAATCTAGTACCCACTGCAATCTATCACACTTTACGTGCATAAGTGATGTTAGTGTGACCAGAACAGACTATGGAATCCTTGCATAAATTACAAAGGACACTACTCGAAGAGAGACGTTCAATGATTGGACATGAAAAGGCCTCTCTTCTCATGGCTAATCAAATCCTTCTTACATGAATGGAAAGAGAATTTTCTACGGATTCTTCTGCCGTGCGAGTAAATCTGTAACGTTACGCAACTTACGAAAAGTGTCACTGGCAAACCCAGCCAAGCTGATTGACAAACTGATTCCTTTACAAGGGTTCGTACGGGTCATAAGGAAAACCACCTGGAAAGTCAGGGGAATTTTTGCTTTTGCATTTTCCAGGCCTTGAAAGTACATGGAAAAGGGTGAACTTCTTTAAAAAGTCATGGAATTTTAAGACTTATTAAAACCAGTTCGCGTCGGAGGCCGTGTACACTCGCAATTTTTTTCGCACCGCGGATCGGGTGTCTAAACTTTTGCCATAGGAAACTCAGGGAATATTTGTATGAATGCTCAGGTTGACGTAATAACGAGCCACGTGCGTAAAGTGACATGCACGGAGGAACGTGACCACATGCTGTGAGAGCTTCCATTGTCCTTTCGGGTGACGTGAAAACACGCCATTTTGGCGAGTGCTCGTGCTTCGGTTGACGTGTTATTGCGCAACAATTGTTCGGCACAAGAGCGGGGCCGCGTAAACACGCTCGCTTCACGCATGTGGGTGGTTGTGCGGGGCACTCAGTAAACCTGTTCCACACCTTTGCATCTTTGTCTCCATTAAATTTATAAAAGCAGCGGTATACTAAGATTTCTATAGACCAATTACCTGGCATACAGCTGGCAAATCAAGATTTCTATAGACCAATTTCCGTGCACCATTGTCCCATTGTTACTCGGTATGCCACTCGGATAATGGGAAGGAATCCTTCCTCCATGCTCAGTTGACGTGTAAATACGACGAAGAATTCTTTCGAGGGCTCGGTGGACTTCTAAAGACGCAACACCAAATACGCCCTCCTGGCTATAATTCCCACGGGAGACTCGCCAATTTGTCTGCTGATAAGCTAAATGGGGGTGTCGTGCTTAGTTTCATTGACGCTAACTTAAAAAATTCACGCAAAAAAAAATGTGTTTGTGTGTGAAAAAGAAACCCACACAGGGGCCCAGAAAAACTGTTTATTTCCGACTTGAACTGGTTTTTAAAATTAATTAAAGAAAAAGAAACAAGACAACCGGCAACCAAAAAGACTACAATTTCTGGGTCACAAGTTCACATCAAAAAATTGTCTGCCGAACTTTGGAATGTTGAATGTGTCAATTTGGGATTAGGGCAAGACAAGAGTTTAGGGGTTATTGTTCACTTGACAATGACTGACGTATTTGTGGTTTTACACTCCCAGACCAAGAACCAATAACCTCTGGGACCTGGTTCTTGGCTGGTTTACAAGCTGTTATAAACTAAACACTCTGCCTGGCACGCAGGTACCCCGCTCATCTGGTTTTGCCTAAACGCAGTGGTATTTGCATGGAACCAGTGTCGTTAACATTGAATGCTTATAAATAGATCATGGCAGGCCGCATAGTTACAAATGCGGCACATCAAAATCATTCTCTTGAAAAAGAAACAAAAGGAAGTTGCAGGCCAATTAAAAATGTATCAATAAAGCTTCGCTTCAAGATAGAGAAAATAAATCCCTCGAGTGGCAACAAATTATTGTGTTGTTCACAAGTTGGTTCTCCGAACTGAACAAAAGGAGAATTTTGGGGTGTTTTTTTCACCCATGGAGATAAATTATAGCGTATCGATAGCGATAGCATTATCGAGGTATTTTTATAGCGTATCGGGCATGCCTGGCTAGAACACTGGTGTTACATGAAATCTACCTTAGATTCGGCGTTAATGTTGGGCGCGAATCTTCGCAAATCGATTCATGCGGATTCGCGGATTCGCGTCGGATTTCTAGGCCTGTCACATGGAAACGAGACGCAAATTGCATCGAGATTAATCCACCGATAAATTGAATTTCTTTTGCAATATAATTGCTTCAAAATGCCGAGGAACTGTCATTTTAATGATGCATGGTTGGAGCACGCAGTATCTGGTGAATGGATTCTGAAAGTTGGAGTGCTAAACCGGGGTCGGCAAGGTGTAAGCTGGAAAAAGTCATGGAAAAAGTCATTGGAATACTTATTTGTAAAGGTCATGGAAAGTCATGGAATTATCTAAAGTAAAAGAGTGTACGAACCCTGCTTTAATTCATTTATGAGTAGTACGAAATTTACATGTCTGTATTCACCATATTGTCCAGGAAGTGGACGCTATCGGATGATTCATGCTGCAGTGCATGATTGTACATTTCAAAAGGCAGGAAACTCAAAAGTGCCCAACTCTGCAGTCTACTTGCAGTCATTGTATTAAACCCAGTCCTTGTAGTTGTAACTTCTCCGCTTGGAAGAATAAAGCTGTCCCGCGCTGATTACACAACATTCGCTTTTTATAATCCGGGAACAAAGGGGCATGGCTATGGCCATAGAGGTATGCCAGGCCTGTGAGCATCTCGCTTATATCTTTATTTCCCCAGGGTAATCCTTTGTGATAAGGGGTGGTCAGATTTGTAAACATTCATTTACGAATACTCGTTTCAGGGAAAAAACCTATTTAATTCTAAGTTTTGTTTGTATGACGAGTCCTGAGGGACAGAGTCAACTCGTACCAACATCGCCTGGGGATTGCCTGCATAGTTTCTCTCCCGGCTTACCGCTGCCACTTTAGTCTTCAGACTCTGCACTCTTTTCCCCGGTATTATATGGTTCCCCGGGGCCCAGTATCATAATGTTTTCTGTCATTGCTATCAGTAAATTTTGATTTTCTTTAAACGATTTAATTCATACTTACTGGAAAGTTAGTGCTTGTGAAAGTGGAACAAGTTGTTTAACCACTGATTTACTAGATGCAAATACATGTAGTAAAGGTTTACATGACCTCAAATTTTGTTTCACGAACATGTCTGTGATTTTATTGTTCTATACCGTCAACGAGCTACTTGTCTGTGGAAACCAAAAGATATGATAACTTTGCATTTGCAATGATTTTTTAAAATACTGATCCTCAAAATGGACACATTCCTTTTGTATAGAAGAAGCGAACGAGACTACTTAATTCGTTGGTGTTTATTTCATCGGCGGTTAGAAGGTATTGAGAAAATGAAACATTAATATCATGGTTATGAAAAGAAATCTTTTATTTGACAAAATGTTAACATAATTTTACACATTTCAAAGTTTTCAAAAGTACTTTTTGCAAAAATTTTAACACCTACCATTTTGTTGGTCTTTCAAGAAAATTGATTAAAAGTTTCAGAGGTTCTCAAATTATACCATTTTATTTTTAAAATCTAGAACAATATTTTTATTTTCAAAGATTAAAAACGATTTTACAACCATCTGGAATAAGATGAAACATGATTCAACTGTTTTCTTCTTTGGGTACATTTTTCTGTGCACCCTATCAACTTCAGCAGTTTGGGGGTGAGTCATTATACCAACATCAATTTTTGACGACACAATTCTGTGGTCTCATACTTAACATCGAACGCGCCAACCCGCCGTCACGCATAGTATGGTACTCTTCGCCTTTCCGCTACCACTAAGTATATAGTCTTCGGACTCTGCACTCTTTCCGTTACAGTTCCCCGGGCCCAGTATCCATAATGTTTTCTGTCATTTCTATCAGTAAATTTTTGGTCAATATTTGGTCATACTCAGTGTCCTGTCGGGACTTGTGTTCATTTATACATGCTCATTTAGGACAAAGAACTAATATTTGTTGTATTTTATATCGGTAATATGCAAAAAGTATTATCCAAATTTTTTGTTACTTTTTCATCCAGTATTTTTCTCTTGTCAAAATTTTTTCTGTTAGGGAACGTATTCAGACAAATAGTGTCCTATCGTGACTGAAATTTTTATCAACTTTGATTCATGATTTCTCATTTCTGGGAAAAATAACAGTTTTGTATTTATTTTTATGTGTAAAGAAGTAGGATCTTGAAGTTTTAAAATAATTATTTTCATCAGCATTTTCTTTTTCTTTCAACATTTTTGGATTTTTCTTTTAAGGAATTAATTCAGACATGTAATGGTGTCCTATCATGACTGAAATTTTATTTCATTAATTCTTATTTCAGGAAAAAAATTTTTTGATTTTGTTTATTTTTTCTTATGATCGAGTCCGGGGGAACAGGGTCAACTCGTACCCAACATCGAACGCGCGCCAGCCCGCCGTCAGCGCGCACAGTATAGATACTCTTGCATGCTTTCCGCTACCACTATAGTCTTTGGACTCACTCTTTCCCGGTACACATTTTCCCCGGGGCACAGTATCATAAAGTTTTATGGAAAATGAGCATCATGAGTTCAACATAAAACATTAATTATACCAATTTCAAAACTATCTTGTCCATTAACTTTACAGCCATAGATATGAATAACAATTTGTGGATTTAGGAATTTTGTAAAGAAATATGTTCAATTTGGCTTAGGGAATAAAAGCTTTATCTTCGGCAAAATGCGATTTAAAAGTAATCCCAAACAAAATCTAAATTTAATTAATAATATTAATGATATTCCTTGAAATATTTCTGTCTTGTTTTAGTAAAACTAAGTTGTACACATGTTACGAAAAGTTTAAACTGGTGTCAACCTTGCATACAGTTGACACGGCTGTAGCCACGGCTGGTGAAATAATTGATTTTCCAGCTGCATTTGCTGATGAAAACGCCTGTGAATAAATCTTCAAGATGTCTGATATTTTGGTGAACCATATTGTTCTTGAATGGGGAGTGTTATATAATGAGGTTACGGCTTTCGAGAGCATTTCTGAATACAACCTTTTTCATGGGATTTCTGAACACAGGTCTTTCAATTACGCTGTTTGGGTACTTCATATGGGCAATGAGTATAGGGTACATGGTTTAACTTGCCCGCTTATTGTTCCAGTCAATACGCTTGGTTGAACAGTGGTGCTTTACCATGTCCATGCACAGCCAAATGTTTACCCGGCGCTCTCAATACAGCCATAATTAGAGTTAAAACTGAAATATTTAATTTCTACTGTGTTGAAGTTACATATACGAATATATGTACATTTGACTTAAAATTAAAATATTGAATAAAGATATTTTATCATTAGTTAATTGAAATAAAGACGTTTCGAATTTACATTACATTTTATGTTACACAATGTTACAGAACTACAGATGACCAATTACACCATGTCGGTGTTTGATCACTGTCTGGCCCTCAACCCACATTGTTTGATAATGTGAACGGTGATCGCATAGCTAGACTAGCCTATACCTTTACGCCACGCTGTTCTAACATACGGCGAAGTGGGCTTGCCTGTGCCTGCTTGCCCATGCTAGCTTTACCATATCGATAGTGCTACTGCCGCGCTATATTTAAAAAGAATTCTCACACAACATTATTTCATTAGAGCGTCAAAGTTTCCTTTTTAAAATGGAAGCACGTGTTCCACAGCGTTGGGCGCTTGTTCACGTAGAGGGCTACAATGTCCGATATACCGGTACCCACTGACGCTGAGGACGCGTGTAATCCCCACAAAGTAAGCAGGAAATTAAATGTGAAAAACGATGTCTGGTTGCCGACTGCATACATGATGTGATTTGTAACATTAGCATTGGCCAGCCCATATGGGAACTACGTTCCCGATGAGTTAAAATCTTGCAGCGTGATTGTTGGCCCGGCTATCTGGGTACATGTTGCCATCGCCGCCATTTAGAAATACGAAATATGAAATATGAGGAAAATAGAATTTCATTATCATTCCCGCCTACAGTCAAACGAGATTAAGCGTAAACATTTGCAGAGTGTTTCCGTTATGTCAACACACAGTCAGACACTCGTTATCACCCTTTTGTCATTGGAAAGAATGGTTTACCGTTATGAATAACAATAGGAGTTTTAGAAATTTTTTTTGCCCGTGAAATTGCAGTGTTATTGCCGTGGATAAAGTTTGTCATTTCTGGAGCGTGTAAATGCCGTGAATTTGCCATTAGTAAACATTTTCACAGCTAAATGACCTTTCATATCATTTCACGGTAAAGATAGGTCATAGTGGCCTTAGCGGTAATAATTTGCTGCATAAGTGAGAAGTAATTTTCAGTCACTGTGTTAATTTTAAACTAGGACATTGATTCCATGCCCTGTTGAAAGATCTGCCCTGATAAACGTGACAATACTATCCTTTAACATCATTTGGGTATTATGGCAGTCACTGAGGTAATCTAAAACTAGCATTCCGATTCCATACCCTGTTGAGTTGTGATGATACTGTTCCTTTTAAGGATGAAAATGAAGTGAATTAAGAGTCGTCTCTCTTGCTTCTGAAGTAGGTATCACAATGTGACACTCAATTAATATCAATCATTAAACTTTCTCAGCTCCCTATAGAGTATACACCTCTGTGCTGTTGTACTCAGCGCTACAGTGGCTGTAATCAAACACAACAACCATCTTTACCTTCACACGTACCCATTATTACTCCTGTGTGGAGAGAACAAAGAGTATGGTAAAGTGTCTTTGCTCCAAGAACACAAAACGACACAGTCTTGGCAAAGATTGTAAACCCATATTCTGACACAGTTTATGTTTTCACAATGACTGAGTGCCCAATATTTATAACAACAAAATGTTATGTATTACAGCTATAAAATGGTGACATATGAGTTGTACTGCACTGTTCCTGTGCATTTGTTCCTGTTTCCACATCCAAGAAAATCCCAGTACACAGAATACATAAAATAACATTCAATTTACATGTACAGCACCTTAAACCATGTACGTAGTGTACATATGTAAGTCAAAGTACATAACTAATAGTACAATACATATAATATACATATGCTACAATGTATTGGTCATCTGACTCAATAAGAGTACTGGTGTGTTCATGGATAGATCATTGGTTTGTTTTTCTTGATCTTAAATAGTTCCAACACTTTGGAAGTTCATATGTTGTGTCATAAATGTATGTTGCAGGCCTATATTTCTTTTTGTTATTTTGATGGTAGAGTCTGAATGCGCCACTGGCACAGCTGCCTCCACTTCCACCATGGAACACCACCATTTTTAGTCAGTGCATCATGATAATCAATAGCAAGGTAGTTTTTTTGTATTACTACAACCTGCCTTCATCTTTCTGGAATATGATTCATTATTAAATATCACTTTCTTAAGTTTTCAACTGTTTTTCTTTCTGAATTATTGGGGTGTGCAATCATGCTACTTGGAAATATTTTCCAAATCATAAATTAAAGTTGCTTACCATGTAGTTTAATTGAATTACTAATTTTTGGACATTATCTTATGAGCTCGCGAAAGTTAACTACAAATCAGGGTTGCTATATTAGATAAAACTGAGAAACATTGAGCATCAGGCATTTAACTATGTGTGTCAGGGCAGTATACCTAAACAAGCTCTGAAGTGGTGTAGGCCTTCAAATGGTACAGTCTCTAGCAATCTCTCCACATCTGAATTGTCATTGATACTACAATACCACGAGGTCCACTTCTTCCAAATACATATGATTTATTCATGAGGGACCTTGGGGACCATACGCACTAGGTGCTATGTGTCAATTTCAGGGGAAAGGGGTGGGGGAATTGCCCCCCCCTTTATATAGAGTTACTGCAAAGCCAAGAAGATAAGGTACACAACAAATTTCTCTACAACCAAAATATGGTTTTGTACAATATCTTATATTTCCAGATTGGTTGGTTTTAGTTTATCACCCACTGTAATATTGATCTGCTTTGTCCGTCCGTTCCTCCTTACTTTATTCACTGTAATTTGAGTCTACTTTGTCCGTTCCTCCTTGCTATCCACTGTATTATTTATCTACTTTGTCTGTTTCCTCCTTACTATCCCTGTAATATTGATCTGTTTGTCTGTTTCTCCTTGCTATACACTATAAATGTGATCTACTTTGTTTGTTTCTCCTTGCTATTCACTGTAATATTGAATCTCTTTGTCCGGTTATCCTTACTATCCACTGTAATATTGATCTTTTTGTCCGTTCCTCCCTTGCCTATTCACTGTAATATTGATCTGCTTTGTCCGTTCCTCTTACTTTATCCACTGTAATATTGATCTGCTTTGTCATTTCGTTCCTCCTTTCTATCCACTAATATTGATCTGCTCTCTATCCACGTTCGTCCTTGCTAGTCTTTCATAATTTATTGATCTGCTCTGTCCGTTTTTCCTCCTTTTATTCACTGTAATATTGAAGTCTGCTTTGTCTGTTCCTCCTTGCTATATCCATAATATTGATCTGCTTTGTCCGTTCCTCCTTGCTATCCTGTAATATTGATCTGCTTTGTCCGTTTTTCCTTGCTATTCACTGTAATATTGATCTGTTTTGTCCGTTCCTCCTTATATCCACTGTAATATTGATCTGCTTGTGTCGTTCCTCCTTGCTATCCACTGTATATTATTGATCTGTACTTTGTCCGTTCCTTCTTGCTATTCACTGTAATATTGATTGTTTTGTCCGTTCCTCTTGCTATTCACTGTAATATTGATCCTGCTTTGTCCGTTTCTCCTTGCTAGTCACTGTAATATTGATCTGCTTTGTCCGTTCCTCCTTGCTAGTCACTGTAATATTGATCTCTTTGTCCGTTCTTCCCTTTTGCTGGTCACTGTAATATTGATCTGCTAACTGTCTGTTTCCTTGCTGGTCATATAATATTGATCTGCTTTGTCCGTATTTCTTGCTGGTCACTGTAATGATCTGCTTTGTCCGTTTTCCTTATGCTATCCACTGTAATGTTGATCTGCTTTGTCCGTTTCTCCTTGCTATCACTACTGTAATATTGATCTCTTTGTCGTTTCTCCTTGCTGTCCACTGTAATATTGATCCTGCTTTGTCTGTTCCTCCTTGCTATCCCACATTAATATTGATCTGCTTTGTCTGTTCCTCCCTTGCTATCACTGTAATATTGATCTGCTTGTCTGCCTGTTCCTCTTTATTTTCTTTACTATTCCTGTAATATTGATCCTGCTTTGTCTGTTCTCTTTACTATTATTCACTGTAATATTGATCTGCTTTTCTGTTTTCCTCCTTGGGTATCCACCTAATATTGATCTGCTTTGTCTGTTCCTCCTTGCTATTCACTCATATTGTGTTTTTTTTTCTCTCTGTGGTTTTATGCAATTTTTTTTTATAAATGCAAAATTTTATTATATGCAAATTTGATACATATACAGTCAAAAGCATAGCAACTAAAACTAAAATGTAAATTAAACTCAGCAGGGGAGAAAATGCTGTGCAGTATGTGCAATGAAAACATGATACTTTTGCAGAAAACTAGAATATGTAATGTAAAGAAATTCACACTGACATGGAACTAATGCCAAGCATAGATACATGGCCTGCATTTAACACATGTTTTCCCTCATCATATTTTTGGGATTTTGAGAAAAATATATATATTTCAATCAAAAAATTTTGACAATACTTAAAGAAAAGCTTACATGTATGTTTTATAACTCGGTACATGTAATTAATTTCGACATCTTGTGGTGATGCATAGAATTTCAATCAAATTGTCTGACTAATACTAATATATATACCAATTATGATTTCATATTGTTTTTTATTATTTAGGAAATGAGAGATCTTTACTGAATCTGACTGCAGATGAGTACAGCCGAGCAACGTAAACTTCTAGAGACATGCCATACTGGCCAGACTTGGCTGTATTATTATTTCAAAGTGAGTGTGGCTATTTTAATACTGAGATGTTTTTCATTTATTTATTTTTCCCCTTCTTTTCCGCTTCAAATCCAGAGTTAACCATCTAGACATGTGTACATGTACCTGGACATTTAAAAATATACTCAGATAAGCCACAACCCACAAGTATATGCAGCATAATAATAATAATAATAATAATGATAATGATAATGATAATGATAATAGTAATATTAATGATAATGATAATGAGTAATGATAATAATAAGAGAACAGGAAAACTAATCTGGCCATGTGGATGGATAGATTACAAGAAGGCACTACGACATGGTATCACACTAAGTGGATTATGGAATGTTTTGGGATATGATAGGGGCAGCTGATGCTGTGAAGAATGTCTTCTGGGTGAGAGCATGAAGACACATGGAGAACAAATTTGATATTGAGTGATGAATGTCTTGGTAATAATATAAATATCGGGCGAATGGGTTATTTTCCAGGGCGATTCTCTGTCTCCACTGTTGTTTGTTTTTGGGCGCTGTTTTCTTTGTGATGATTTTAAGATTTAGTGTTAGTGTTTTAGAAGGTTAGTGCGGGTCTACGAGATGGCGAAGGATGGATGCAGGATTAATCATCTGCTCTTCATGGGCGACCTGAGTTTGTTGCGAGAAAAACGAAAAGATTGATTCCTTGGTGCAGACTATACGGATCTTCAGCGATGAACTGTCAGCATGAAGTTTGGTCTGGAGAAATGTGCTCGCGATGACCATGAAGAGGGGTAAAAAGGGTACATTCGGATGGAATTACTTTCCCCAGATGGCACTGGTGAGGGGCGTTGGTGAAGAAGAAAGTTATAAGTATCTTGGAGTGCTTAGAAGCAAGATCCGTACTGCATGAGGAATCAAAGGAAGGCTTAAGAAAAGGTATATAAGGCAGTGAAGAAAGTGTTTGAAGTCCAAAGCTGAATGGAGGGAATATGATAAAGGCAATCAACACTTGGGCTGTCGCTGATGAGGTACAGTGGAGGAATTGTCGAGTGGACTAAGGGCAGATCTATATATTGCTGACAGGAGGAAGCGAGCGAGGAAAGTGATGGCCGTTATGCGGTATGTTACATCCACGGTCGAATGTCAGGCAGACTCTATCTACCGAGGTCAGAGGGAGGAAGAGGATTACTTAGTGTATCCAGACAGCGTTACATTGAGAGAAGGAGCTTGCAGTGTCATATAAGTAGGTACTTTCCGGGAAAAGGATTGTTGGAGGTTTGCACAGAACAGAAACATGAAGGCAGAAGAATTCGTCCAAAGGGTATAAGAAGTCAAGAAGAAGAGAAGAAAGAACACCGCGAGATTGTAGGAAAAACCACTTCACGGCCGATTCACCAGATGTACGGAAGAAGTGGCAAGTAGTAGCAGACTTGGGAATGGTTGAGAGAGGAGAACTAAAGAAACTGAGGGTCTGATTGCGGTGCAAGATGATCACCTGACGAATGTGCAATGCGGCGTATTTCACATTAATCATGAAATGCAAAGTGCATGCTCAGACAGAGTACAAAGGCGAACCGCGACAAGTTGTTGTGTAAAGGTGATCCATTGGGATCTGTGTAGAATACGGTGTCAAGGTGCAATCGAATTGAGTACGATGCAGCCATGTGCGGAAAAAGGTTGAAAAAGACGGACCATGTCCAAGATTGTCACAGGACTTCAACATCCAGACAAGATCATGTTATAGAACATAGGCGGCTTGGGATGTTGTTGTTGTCTTGTCGGATAAGCATGAGGAGAGATGTGTCATCTGTATTAATATAGTTGTGCCATCTGTATTGATATAGCTGTGCGGGTGATAGTAGAGTAGCTTCAAAGGAGAAGAGAGAAATATCAGGGATTTAGCGAGAGAAGACTCCATAGGCTGTTAGCATGTCAAAGGTGGAGAGGTAAGTTCCTTATTGTGGTAGTGGGAGCACTGGTATTTGCAATTCAAAGAGCATTGGAGCTTATCTCAGGAAGATAGGAACATCAGTTACAGTAGTGGATTACTGGAAGGCGGCACTTTTGGGGACCTTGAAAGTTCTATGAAGAGACACTTCCGAGATCTAAGGCTACGGGACATAGCTTGAATCGAGGTGTAACTGGTAGAAAGGAAAACAAGATCTTTCTTTTCATGCTGTGCTAATGCGAAATTATGAGGATGAGGAGGATTGATTGATTTGGGTGATTGGATTGATTGATTTGGGTGATTGGGTGATTGGATTGATTGATTTGGGTGATTGGATTGATTGATTTGGGTGATTGGGTGATTGGATTGATTGATTGGGTGATTGGATTGATTGATTGGGTGATTGGATTGATTGATTTGGGTGATTTGGTTGTTTGGATTGTTTGTTTTGGGTGATTGGATTGATTGTTTGATTTGGGTGATTGGATGGATTGATTGATTGGATGATTTGGGTGAGTTGGATTGATTGATTGGATGATTTTGAGTGATTGGATTGATTGATTGGATGATTTGGTGATTTGGATTGATTGATTGGATGATTTGGGTGATTGGATTGATTGATTGGATGATTTGGGTGATTGGTTGATTGATTTGGATGATTTGGGTGATTGGATTGATTGATTGGATGGATGGATGGATGGATGGATGATTGATGGATAGAGATTGATGGATGAATTGATGGATGAATTGATGGATGATTGATGAATCGATGGATCGATGATGGATTGATGGATTGATGATGGATGGATGGATGGATGGATGGATTGATGGATGGATGGATTGATGGATGGATTGATGGATGGATTGATGGATTGATGGATGGATTGATGGATGGATTGATGGATTGATGGATGGATGGATCGATGGATGGATTGATGGATCGATGGATGGATTGATGGATTGATCGATGGATTGATGATTGATTGATGGATTGATGATTGATGGATTGATGATTGATGGATGGATGATTGATTGATTGATTGATTGATTGATGAATGATTGATGATTGATTGATTGATGGATGGATGGAGGGAGGGAGGGAGGGAGGGAGGGAGGGAGGGATGGAGGGAGGAGGAGGAGGATGGATGGAGGATGGATGGAGGATGGATGGATGGAGGATGGATGGAGGATGGATGGATGGAGGATGGATGGATGGTGGATGGATGGATGGAGGATGGATGGATGGATGGATGGATGGAGGATGGATGGAGGATGGATGGAGGATGGATGGAGGATGGATGGAGGATGGATGGAGGATGGATGGAGGATGGATGGAGGATGGATGGAGGATGGATGGAGGATGGATGATGGAGGATGGATGGATGGAGGATGGATGGAGGATGGATGGATGATGGATGGATGGAGGATGGATGGATGATGGATGATGGATGGATGGATGGATGGATGGATGGATGGATGGATGGATGGATGGATGGATGGATGGATGGATGGATGGATGGATGGATGGAGGATGGATGGATGGATGGATGATGGATGGAGGATGGATGGAGGATGGATGGATGGATGGATGGAGGATGGATGGATGGATGGAGGATGGATGGAGGATGGATGGATGGATGGAGGATGGATGGAGGATGGAGGATGGAGGATGGATGGAGGGAGGATGGATGGAGGGAGGATGGATGGATGGAAGGATGGATGGATGGAGGATGGATGGATGGATGGATGGAGGATGGATGGATGGATGGAGGGAGGATGGATGGATGGATGGATGGATGGATGGAGGATGGATGGATGGATGGATGGAGGATGGATGGATGGATGGATGGATGGAGGATAGATGGAGAAATGGAGGATGGATGGATGGATGGATGGAGGATGGATGGATGGATGGATGGAGGATGGATGGATGGATGGAGGATGGATGGATGGAGGATGGATGGATGGATGGAGGATGGATGGATGGAGGATGGATGGAGGATGGATGGATGGAGGATGGATGGATGGAGGATGGATGGAGGATGGATGGAGGATGGATGGATGGATGGAGGATGGATGGAGGATGGATGGATGGATGGAGGATGGATGGATGGATGGAGGATGAGATGGATGGAGAGATGGATGGAAATGGATGGATGGATGGAGGGATGGATGGAGGATGGATGGAGGATGGATGGAGAGATGGATGGAGAGATGGATGGATGGAGATGGATGGATGGAGAGATGGATGGAGGATGGATGGATGGAGGATGGATGGAGGATGGATGGAGGATGGATGGATGGATGGATGGATGGAGGATGGATGTGGAGGATGGATGGAGGATGGATGGATGGAGGATGGATGGATGGAGGATGGATGGAGGATGGATGGATGGATGGAGGATGGATGGATGGAGGATGGATGGATGGATGGAGGATGGATGGATGGAGGATGGATGGATGGATGGAGGATGGATGGATGGAGGATGGATGGATGGATGGATGGAGGATGGATGGATGGATGGATGGATATGGATGGATGGAGATGGATAGATGGAGGATGATGGAATGGATGGATGGAGGATAGATGGATGGAGAGGATAGATGGATGGATGGATGGAGGATGGATGGATGGATGGATGGAGGATGGATGGATGGACGGCTGACGGCGGCAACGGCGAACGACGGCGGCAACAACGATGATGATGATACACTTTAACATTTACAGAGGCACAAGTACCAGAGTCTGGGTTTGAACCCCCACATTCTGAGACTCAGCCCTCATAACACAAAGGCTCATGCACTTGTCTCCATCATGTTTTGATGTCTTAGTTTTTCATACTCTGCCGGGTTTGGAAATTATCCCAAGTGAGTGGGATGTGGCGACATTTCATTTGCTGCATTCACAGCTAAGGGTTCTTCACTGTGATAATAGAGGAATTTATAAAGCACAAAGAGTCTCGGTTGTTTTCCTCCACCAAATGCTGCCATAATGTAAAAAACAGGCTTTTCAATTTTTTTAGAAAAAATTGGTTTTACATAAATATGATCCCTGGGGAAAAGGGGCTGATCCTTTTTGTTTTGAGGGGTGTGTGCTCTCTTTTGTCAAGGGTTAAATACATGAAACCATTTGCTGAGAGTACATGTTCATTTATTCATTTATTATCCATGATTCAGTGGTAGAATCATCAGTACATAAAATCAATGAAAATCGCACATAAATCAATGAAGAATCAGTACATAGGTAATGAAGATAAATTTACACTTAAATCGTGAAGAATCGGTACATAATCCAATGAAGAATCGGAATACACATAAATCAATGAAGAATCGGTACATAAATCAATATGAAGAAGGCCGGTTACATAATAAATCAATGAAGAATCGGCACATAAATCCAATGAAGAAATAAAGGCGCATAAATCAATGAAGAATCGACACATAAATCAATGAAGAATCGTACATAAATCAATGAAGAATCGGCACATAAATCCAATGAAGAATGTTTTATAAAATCAGTGAAGATAAACCACATAAAATCAATGAAAAGATATTTTGCACATAAATCAATGAAGAATCGGCACATAAATCAATGAAGAATAGACACATAAATCAATAAAGAAGTAACACATAAATCAATGAAGAATCAGCACATACATAAATCAATGAAGAATGACCCCCATGTAAAATCAATGAAGAATCTGTACATAAAATCAATAAAAGAATCTGTTACATATAAATCAATGAAGAATTGGCACATAAATCAATGATAGATATCCGGCACATAAATCCAATGAAGAATCGGCACGCATAAATCAATGAAGAATCGGTGTGTGACTGAATCAATGCAGTGTATTAGTGCTCAAAATCAGTGCAGCAAAAATCCCCAATACCTCTCTCTATGATGATGATTGGCTGACAAATCAATATGGTGGATGGTAGTAATTAGTGGTAAAACAAATCATGTTTCAAGCAGCAAGGAGGGAAGACATAAACATCCACGGTGTATGTATAGGCATACTGAGGCAACGCCACGACAGTTAAGTTATCTAATACCAATGCAATATGTGAGGGACTGCATGTGAGTGCACACTTAAACCAATCAGATACAGCTACTGCCTCATTTGCATTAAATGTATTACAATGAAATACAAAATATAATTTTTGGGTCAAAGGTGACAAAACTGACATGAGATGTTGATAAAATCGTTTCCCTACCCTAAAAGATTACATTAGAATATCTCTTTAATAATAACCCGTATGCAACAATGGTTCAAAGGGATTATAAACTTCCCAGACCGTGTCTCAACTACCTGCAGGCATATACATGTATCAAATGTATGGATTATCTGATATGATCTACATTCACACTATAATCTATCATACCCAATGTACAAACAATACACAATAAATACACAATAACACAATCTTTATTTTCAGCAGTTACTGAACTTAATTACAGAATTATTACACTTACCCTATATGTGATATTCATGTCATGATCCTTGATGATCAAGTGAAAGTATCTACGGACATCTTGCCTACAACATCCTCAGACTATAGAGCATGCATACGTATTAAAACTAACTAAGACTTAAAAGATTTCCATTACATAATTTTCTGTTTTTGAAAAAGACATTAAAACATTTAATTTGGACATTTGTTGTAATGAGAATAAGCGTTTGACAATTGATTTTTATTGCAGGATAAAGACACTCTGGGAGTTGTTACCATGGGTGATAATTGACCTTGCCTTCAGCTTGGTCTATTATCTGTACCACACCCATTGGTTGTTATCATGGGAGTGAAGACTGTTAATGCCAAATTTTGGAAGGCGATTTGGAATGTGAAAGTTTTGTTTGTAATGTTTGTAGGTACCGAGGTGAATTCTTCCAATGACCTTGTTGAGGATGTTCTTTATGATTGGAGTAATGAGGATCATAAAGACTTACTACGTGGAGATGATGATGACTGCATCAGGCGATATCTGCAATCTACTAAACCATGGGAAGTACACAAAAAACAGGAGTCATTATTTTCTCTCTCTCTATTTCTGTTTTATATACAACCATGGTGAAAGAGGCCTTTGTATATTAAAAGGGGTTGATTGGGGATCATGTTGTATTATCAAAGTAAAATACTTTGCCAAGACTTGCATGGTGAGAAAGGATAAGTAAAAAGCTGTTTCGCGGTGACACCATGTAGAAATTCTCAGTATTCTGGAGGGGAATAAATATTTTTCCTTTCAGTTTTTAGAAATATCTGTTTGTGTCTTTGTTAGGTGAACTTAAAATGTTATTACTAAGATTTTAATATTTCTATTCACAAAATAATTTTTGTTGAAGGGTGGCACAGCTTATTTTGCACGAGTGAATTCTTTGAGCAAAGGTGAGTCTTGAAAGACAGCAATTCAACAAGACTCCAGAGGTATGTAACTAACATTCCATCTAACCTCCATCTCACCTCTAAATTTCTCTAAAAAGAAAGGGTTAAGAGCAACAGTGTTCTGTTTTTTGTTTCTAATGAATCACTTGTGAATTTAGTACACTAAGTTTAAAAAAATTAGTGTTTAAAAAGTGTGTTAGACGCTTTCAGAGTAGTTTTGATCTCTTGGATTGCCTGTAAAGCTAGTCTTTAAACTCTTTCAACTTAAAGTCATTTGATTTATGGTTTATTATACCATTACTAAATCCTTTTTCTTGGGACAGGTTGGCTGTGTGTGACGCAGCTCATCATTTGTAATTGATGTGTTCTTGAACTCTTCCACATAAATGAGAAATGAGACAGCTAGCAATGAAAAGGGTCAAATTATAATGCTTTGATCTGCATAGAGATTTGCATACATGGATTGCACCAAAACTAGACATACCCTTGTTCAGTTGAAACAAACATAAAAGTGTTGGGGGAATCATTTTGGTTCGAAAAAAATTCCTTTCCCATGAAAGAAAATGACAAAAAGTAATATATAAATATATGCAGGCAAGACTATGGATTGGGTCTGAGGACTAAGCGCATTATGATAACCAGACAGATGTATTTACCTATGTGGATCACTAAGGCTTTTTATAAAGCCAATCAATAATAAGATATATATATATAATAATGGAACAGTTCATTATTATGATACATGGAGTCTTTAATGATTTTCATATCTGTGCCTTTATTTTCATTTATCTTATGATGTTATTATGATGTCACTTCTCATTATTGTACTTTATGTAGGAGTAAATCGTAGGTGCTTAACGCTTGCATGCGAGAGAAAAGACTTGCAAAGAATAATTTTACTGAAATTCCTGTAACACCTGGAAGTAAAAGCGTTGGGCGTACAGTATACATGTACGAAGTATTGGGTGCCTTTGAATCCAATAGGATAATTTTTTTATCACAAAGGTAAAAAAATTTAAAAAAAAACTGTTTAATTTTCACAAAGGCAAAGCTGAATGAATAAAGGAACAAGAAGAAAATCATGACTAAGTATACTCTTGTGCTGTTTTGTTACACTGTTCAATCTTATGATTAGACTGACTGCTATTACTAGTCTAGTAGAGCTAATTTGCCTAGTGCCGAAAAATATTAACTGCACACCCCACACACACCCAAAAAAAAAAAAAAAAAATGCAAAAAAAAAAAAAATACATTACTTATAAAATTTAACCAAAAATTATCAAAGACTACTTATAGTTGAAGGAAAGGTTTGCAGTAGCACCATGTGAGATGAGGCCATCTCTTGTAGTAATAATTGGTTCTAGAGAAGAACCGATTGGTGAATAACTCTAATAGTTTTGATCAGTATACTCTGATTTGTCTTCAGGAGAGAATGGAAGATATACTGTACAGATCCTAGGACATACATATGGGACTATACAGATATGGTAGTGGATCTTGGGGACTGTGCTTACTGTCCATGAGTTGGCTATTTATAGAGAAAAATAAATAAATACAAATAGTTGTGGTAATATTTTTAAAATTTATGAAGAGTTTCTCCCAATTCTCAAAGATCATGATTGATAACATTATAAGCACATGGTACCACAGCCTGTAATGCCAAATTGGTAGTGCGTGAGCTGTGGGTCCAATAGTCATCTGATTGTTTATGAATTAGCAACAGTATGGTTCCTGCAAGGCTGAGAAAATACAGTACATGTACATGTGCATTGCTAAAAAGTTACATGTGGGTGAATGGAGGTGCTAGGAGACATAGTGCTGGGCAATTTAAATGGATGCTGCAGTGAACCCACGGTTTTGAATAAAAGTGCGCTCTGCAGTAATAAGATGTGCATTGATTGGTGTTGCTATTTAGATCTCATTGGTGAAAGACTGAGAATAACCAGGCATGGTTGTGGCTATTAGATGCAGCAGTTATAGAGCCGTGTTCTAAAACCCTCGCTTTAAATAGGCCTAAAGTGAGACCTTTATAGAGGCTTCCTTTACTAGAGGGAGTTCCTTTGCTAAAGGCTCCTTTAACAAATGGTATTCAAGAACCACCTTTCTTCCTCATGTTAAGGTCGTCCTTTACCACAAATTTTTAAAAGGCTCCCTTTAAAGAAGGGACACTTTCTCTAAGAAGCTCACCCCTTTATGCTCCTAAATGATCCTGTTGTAACAGGGCGATGTCAGTTTTCTAGTCCCACGTGTAATACACTCTGGTGATTACGCTGCCATTGTTATTGTATGCACGTAGGGTTGATGTTCACGTGAAGTCTTCAGATTAGAGCCCTGAATACAGGAGAGTTCAGTGGGTAGTGTATCTCTTGTTAGTGATGCATTGCCCCAATTTTGTGGACAACCAACATGCGAAAACTGGAAAAACTAACGGTTCTGATAGCGGTAAACCCCCAAAACCTACGTGAGGCGGTTCCAGTGACATTGAAAAGCAGCTACCACTATTGCAACTGGTCAATAGGGAAAAGCATATAATCGAGTATGCGGCAGGAAATACACCAAGGTTCCTGACTGCAAAATGAAGCCTGGGACAGGAATCACGAAAAGATTCAATCGCGGCCCGGTATCAAACCTTCTGATGCTCCAAAAGCTCAAGAAAGGATTGTCGATAATTTTGAAAAGTGAAAGCAAAGAAAGAAGTTGCACAGGAAAAAAAAATGCATGGCAACTGACGGGAGGTGGATCAATGGAGAAAAGAATCTGTCGCTGATGACTTATCCCAATTGGTGATCGGTGTTACTGTGCGAAGCACTCCACCCACTGGATAACGACTTGACGATGATGCAGGGTATCATCTACCGCAAATGGTATTTGTTTTATTCATAATAATGAACTGTAGGGTCCAGTTCATTTCAGCTAACTTTAATACTACAGCATCACTTATTGAAATAAATCGGACACATTGTGGTGGAACAGGTCTGCACACCGTTGACACTCACCACGAAAAAGGTGGCACTAATTGCTTTAGGATTAATTTTCCATTCTTTTTGACTCATGACCCATGTTTCTTCATTACATTCGTAATTAACGGGTCTGTAAAATTACATGCTCTGGAAGTACACACTTCCATTATGCACATAACTGCATAATATTGAATTCAAGAGCATTAAATTAGGGCCCTTCTCCAAAAATGTATTGAACATGGCAATATGGAAATCTTGAAGCGATTGTGTCATCTGCTAGCACGGAGAAGCCTGACTCCTCAAGATTCATCTGAATCTGAGGGAAAACCCAAGTCATTGAAGGAGATTCGAGGACCATCGAGCATCAACGGCGAAGCCCTAGTACTCGAAGTGTGAAAAGGAAGCCCTCGTAAGTAGTAAATCTCCATCCGGTTAGAGCAACCGTGCGAGCGCGACATAATGGATTCAACTTTGTCTAATGCAGAGGAAGAGCATGAGCTCAGATGCAGTATCTGCAGAACAAAAATTAGAATTTGAAAAAAGGAACACGAACAACGGATGGAATTGTTTGAGGTTGCAACAGTCCTTTTTGACCAAGTTGAATAGTCCAAGGTTTCCAAGCAGTCAGAGACCGAACCAGGCGCCACAGACAACAATGCTGTTGACTGACTACCAACTATATAAAGTTTATACACAGTTACGGAATAGATGAACGTGTTAGTTTTTGATGCATAATCCTTTAATTGGAACATGAACAACAGATCACATTCTGAATATTGTTAATTTGGAATAAGGTGTAATGTACATCAGGAAGATTTTGACTTTCAGGATGGCAGCACAATCTAAGTATCAGTATTTCTTATTTTGAAACAGGTGCTGCCATCTGGAATCAAAATCTCTCTGATGTACTCCACGTGCTGCATACATGTTGTTGATGTCTGACCATGGATTAGCTTTTGTGAGCATCATTTACCATACTAGTATAGGCTAGGGATCCGAGTAGGTCAGGTGATATCATGATGAGTTAGTTCATGTCCACAGAAATTGACAATAATAAATTGTGCGTCGCATAGTAGCAGTGCAACCAGCAGTTGGATTCCTTGGTGACGGGGCGTCCACGATTGTTCTCAGGATTCTGTACGTAATAATGCGCCGATGAAGTTCATCGGGTGGTTAAATCCATCATGGTGAACCGGCGTTTAAAAGGCGTCATCACTGAAATCATCCTCTCTTGAAACTGAGGAAGGCGTGTCCGTCATGCGTGGCATACCCCCTAATGGCGTCATAGAAGCAGCTGAGTCGGTTGGCGTAATCACCCATCGCTGAGGTATCAGAAGAGAGATCCTTGCCCGTTGGCTGCTAAGGAAGACTAAAAGATACTCCAGACCAACCTTACGTTTAAAGAAGCCTCCTTAAAGGCAAAATAAAGCATTTCCTGTAATAAGGAAGGTTCTTGAAACAACCCAACCTTTGCTAAAGGAAGGTACCTAAAGCGTCGTCCTTTGACCCGAGATAAAGGTTGGTTCTTGAGGCGTAAAATTTAGCTAAAGGTTGACTTAAAGTCTCCCTGCAGCTAAAGGAGCGTTCTAGAATCACGAGGCCATAATGTCCGCCATAGTTATAGCTATTAGATACAGCTTGAGTTATAGTGTCCATGGTTTATAAGCTATTAGATGCAGCAAGTTATACATGTAGTGTCCAATGTACATGTACATGTAAGTGGCCCTGTACACCTCCGATCTATGAGTGTATGGCACATTTCTAAAAATGCCACTGGGCATTGTGGTTAGCTTTCTACAGGAGGGATATAGTCTCCGAGGGAACCACAGAGGAAGGACTTTTGCAGGATGTTACTAAAAACTAGTCTCCTGTGAACTTTTCCAAATATATTTGTTATTGATTGAATTTACTGATTGTTATTATTAAACAAAGACAGAGAGGTGACCCAAGGCCTCCTGAAAGACTTAGAGACACTTAAAGGAGTATCAAGATTCTTACAGCCTTGGAGGTCCAGTTAGTAAATAGGCTTATTTGTTGGCAACACATATTACGGGTGGCAACAAATTGCATGTAGGGGTGATTAAGTAATTTGGAGAGGTTTAAGGACAAGAGGAAGGGTTTAAGGGTTTTCATGGTCATTGCACACAATCATTAATAAACCCCTTTTAACCCTCTAGATACTACGCAAACCAGGATAGTGGCCATGGAAAAGTCCCAAGATCCATACTACCATATATGTCCTAGGACTAAATGGAAGGATAGATTAGCGTTGAGAGACAAGGGTTGCAGCATCTAATGGATGTTAGTACTTTGTGATCCCTGCAAGTGGGGCAGGCAGATAAATGATTTACAGTGCGTGCCGGAGGGCAAACAGTAGACACCATTAGATCGAAGTGCTTGCTATAACATGCTCTTGTTTTGTGTATCCATACTGTATTGTCACTATATATACGCTACACCAGCAACCTTTTCCACAATCATAAGGGGTGGATTTGGAATGTGATGAGGGAGCTCAGTCTAGTTTCACTTCAAAGATATCTTGCAGTTTTCTTTGAGTAGAAAGTATAGCAGTTTCAGTGATGATGATGTTCTGCATTGGGGGTGTTTTCATCTCATTGTGAAGGTGGAAGCGCTGGAAGGCGCTCACTGGGTGAGATAAGAAGGGTTTGATTATACCCTGGCTGAAGTCTTTGTTGATCCTGTATACTGTATACTCCCCATGCCGCGTGATATATATATTTATATATATTTGTGTTATATATATATATTAAATAGAAAGGTTGATAGGACAGAGCCCTTGGACAGTTGCATCATGGTTGACTTTGGTCCCTATTGCTTACATATTTATGGTGAAATTTGATCATGTTACTGTCTGAAAGTAGCAGTTGAAGGAGTTTCAGTATCAAACAGCAGTGCTACACTGTGTGATGGACAGCCATTAGACCCACGACAATCACAACTGCTTTTTCATACACATACATGTAACAGTCTTCAATGTCCTATATCCAACAGTGGAAACCTGCCTTTTTGTGGCGGAAGCTAGGATTATATGAGTTTGAAGGAAATGCACAGAAGATAAATCAGTCTGTAGCTGTTCGGGTCATCTCTAGGCTTGTTTGGCTTCAGAATTTGGCATAGGTTCATACAAGCAGACAAGAAGTGGCAGGGCCATGTTGGCAACATGTCTGGTTGATGTCTGGTGCCTCCCCAGACTTCAACTGCTTCATTTGAATGACAGCCTAACAAGCAACCACTCATAACAGCTCTCCAGTTTTTGTGCTAAGTAAGTGTTTTGTAGCTTCTAAGTTTGTCTTCATTTTTTATAATGATGGATTTCTTATTACACCTGGAATCTACTGGACGTTTTATGTAGTGTTGGTACATTTGTTTTCTTATAATAAGTGAAAAAACTGTTATATTTTGTCTGTCTCTGCTGTAAGATTTTACTGTTTAGTGTAGCCATCTTGTATCTTCATTTTATTTGTGCAGTCAACTCTGACTTGAATTATAACCTGTGGCTTGACCACAAGCCTTTGTTTGGATCAACAACCTTGTGATTAGACAATATACATTCTGTTTATTCCCTTTTTCTC
>CM055824.1:2232416-2251141 GCA_029582265.1 Zoroaster sp. YZ-2022
ATATTGTTCGCTCGGGCACGTTGAAGGCAGTTCATCAGAACTCTCAAAATTTATAACTTTATGTTTAATAAAAAAAATCTACCAAAAAGATTGCTAAGCATGTCCTTAAAAACTCGCCAAAAAAAACGCCATAATGTATTGGTTTGTTTCGCAGGAAACACACGTGGATGATTATTGTGTACTGTGGGCGTTGAAGGCAGTTTTATCCGGACTCTCCATTAAAAACTGCCTCTTTCATTGCGGATTGTCCTCTATTAGCCTGCACAATGTATATAGTGACAACCCCATATGAGGTAGGGTTTGTAAAGAAAAAGTTAACAAGTTAATGCCCTTGAATTCGCACCTTCACCCATAAGGTTTGATTTGAAGGCAGGTGGTTTGAATCTCACTCAGTAGCCAACACAGCGTGAGGTCACTGCCTGTAATCCCAATGCAATACATGTGCACACACACACGAGTTGGTTTGTGCAGTACCAAGGGTGTAGAAGCCATGTCCATGCTCCAAAATCCTATGGGAAAAAGAAAGAAGTGAGTGAATCCATTCCGGATCCTGTTATACTGTTAAAATATTCTAATCCTCCCAAATAATAAATCAATCCTTGAAAAGAAAACTAACATAACAACTTATTCAAATTTTATCACGGAGGGAATGTTCTCTCTTCAACTTCCTCCATGATTTTACATAGATGTATTGTTTCCAGATAAGTACATGAGTGTTGTAGTGGGGAATTAGCTGCACAGAATTGTTTTGGCCGCATATTCCCGCAAAGGAAACGGTGAGAATTTGCGGAAAAGGGGTTCAGAGAGAAAAGAAAAGATTCCTAAAGTTTAAAGACTAAAGCGATTTCGGAGTTAATTTGTTTCCTGATTTCCTTTTCCTTTTTGATTATTTATATTTTAAAAGAAAGTTACAGTTGCTTTGAACCCATCTATTAAAGCGCTGGCTCTTACTTGGCTGTGAACACTCATTTTGATGGGGTATACTATAGACGCATATTTTGGAAATGCAACACTAAACATGTGTGGAGAGCGTGAAAGAACAGATCCTTTCTTGTATTTTTAGTCATATGAAACGTATTGAAATAAGTCACAATAGAGGTTGCGGTCTGCATATTCTATTAAAAACAGACATATTCAAAGTTATTCATCCGTCCAGTCCGTCCGTTCATCCGTCCAGTTGCAGTTTGAAAGCTATAGCTATGCTTTTTTGCAAATCATGTAGGCGCAACCCTCATGCTGACAAATTTCAATACATTTGTGAAACGTTATATCATTGGTTACATCTATATACAGCAACTTCTTTACCAGAAAAGCCTGGGGACGAAGTTGGACATTTCCCTCCACTTTAAAGCACTCTAGAGCTCTCAAGTTGTAAACAATTTCAAGGTATTTCATACAGAAGGTACTACTTTTCAATTCCACATTTCATAGCCCTGAAAACCCTAGTGCAATTGTATTGCCTGCACTCCCCTCCTTTTCGTCACTCCCGGATCCGCCTTGTTAAGGATTCACAATAGTAAGTAATGCGCCTATAAGCATGTCCTCCAAACAAACTTACTACGTTGATGAATATTGTTCGCTCGAGGCACGTTGAGCAGTTCATCAGGGGGCTCTCTAAAATTTATAACATGTTTAATGCCAAAAAATCTACTGCAAAAAGATTACTAAAAAGCATGTCCTTAAAAAAAGAAAAAAAACTGACATGCATAATGTATTGGTTTGGTACTGGCAGGAGAAACACGTGGATGATTGTGTCCTCAGGCACGTTGAGAGCAGTTTATCAGGACTCTCCAAAAAAACACCTCTTTTCGTGGAGTTGTCCTCTATTGGTACAGTGTATAGTAACAACCCCATATGAGGTGGGGTTTGTAAAGAGAAAAGAAGTTAAGCAAGTTAATCACCCTTGTAATTCGCACCTTCACCGCATAAGGACTTGTGTTTGAAAGGCAGGAATTGGTTGAATCTCGCTCGGTAGCCAACACAGCGTGAGGTCACTGCCTGTAATCAATGCAATACATGTGCCTACACAAGTTGGTTTGTGCAGTAAGGGGTATAGAAGCCACCATGTCCATGTGCTCAAAATCCTATAGGAAAAGAAAGAACAGTGAATCCATTCGGATCCTGTTATACTGTTAAAATATTCTAATCCTCCCAAGCGTAATAAATCAATCCTTGAAAAGAAAACTAACATAACAACATTCATTTTATCACGGAGGAATATTCTCTTCAACTTCCTCACATGATTTTACATAGTGTATTGTTCAGATAAGTACATGTGGGTGTTGTGGCAGGGAGTAAGCTGCAAATTGTTTTTGGCCGCATATTCCGCAAAGGAAACAGTGAAGCAGTGGTTTGGGAAAAAGGAGGTTCAGAGAAAAGAAAGAAAAATTCCTAAAAGTTTAAAGACTAAAAGCGATTTCAGTTAATTTGTTTCCTGATTTCCTTTTTCCTTTTTGATTATTTTATATTTTAAAAGAAAGTTACAGTTTAACTTTAGAACCCATCTATTAAAAGCGCTGGCTCTTACTTGGCTGTGAACACTCATTTGATGGGGTATACTATAGACGCATATTTTGGAAATGCAACCACAAATGACATGTAGGCGTGAAAAGAACAGATCAACTCTTTTGCTATTTTTTAATCATATAAAACGTATTGAAAATAGAGTCCTACAATGAGGGTTGCGGTCATGCATGTTCTATTAAAAAAACAGACATATTCAAAGTTATTCATCAAGTCCAGTCCGTCCGTTCATCCGTCCAGTTTACGCGGTTTGAAAGCTAGCTATGCTTTTGCAAATCTCATCTGAGCGCAACCCTCATTGTGACAAATTTCAATACATTTTGTAAACGATGATATCATTGGTTACATCTATATACAGCAACTGCTAGAAAAGCCTGCGGGACGAAGTTGGACATTTCCACTCCACTTTACTAAAAAGCACTCCTGAGAGCTCTCAAAGTTGTAAACAATTTCAGGTATTTCATACAGAGAGTGCTACTTTCAATTCCACATTTCATAGCCCTGAAAACCCTAGATTGCAATTGTATTGCCTGCACTCCCCTCCTTTCGTCACTCCGGATCCGCCTTGTTAAAAGGTCACAATTAGTAATGCGCCTATAAGCATGTCCTCCAAACAAACACTCGTTGATGAATATTGTTCGCTCCAGGCACGTTAGAAGGCAGTTCATCAGGGGCTCTCTAAAATTTATAACATGTTTAATGCCAAAAATCTACCAAAAAGATTACTATAAAAAGCATGTCCTTAAAAGAAAAAACGACATGCATAATGTATTGGTTTAATACTAGCAGGAAACACGTGGATGATTATTGTCCACTCCAGGCACGTTGAGAGCAGTTTATCAAGGACTCCTCCCATTAAAACACTCTTTTCGTACGGATTGTCCTCTATTGGTACAGTGTATATAGTGACAACCCCATATGAGGTGGGGTTTGTAAAAAAGAAAAAGTTAAGCAAGTTAATCACCCTTGAATTCGCACCTTCACCCATAAGGTTTGTTTGAAGGCGGGTGGTTTGAATCTCGCTCGGTAGCCAACCAACAGCGTGAGGTCACTGCCTGTAATCCAATGCAATACATGTGCACACGAGTTGGTTTGTTGTGCAGTAAGGGGTATAGAGCCATGTCCATGCTCAAAATCCTATAGGAAAAGAAAGAACAGTAGAATCCATTTCCGGATCCTGTTATACTGTTAAAATATTCTAAATCCTCCCAAATAATAAATCAATCCTTGAAAAACTTAACATAACAACATTCATTTTATCACGGAGGAATGTTCCTCTTTAACTTCCTCCATGATTTTACATAGTGTATTGTTCCAGATAAGTACATGCCAGTGTTGTGTGAGGGTAAGCTACTGCACAGAAATTGTTTTGCCGCATATTCCATGAGCAAAAGGAAACGGTGAATTGCAGGAAAAAGGGGTTCAGAGAAAAAGAAAGATTCCTAAAGTTTAAAGACTAAAGCGATTTCAGTTAATTTGTTTCCTGATTTCCTTTTCCTTTTTGATTATTTATACTTTTAAAGAAAATTACAGTTGCTTTAGAACCCATCTATTAGAAAGCGCTGGCTCTTACTTGGCTGTGAACACTCATTTTGATGGGGTATCTACTATAGACGCATATTTTTGGAAATGCAACACAAACATAGTAGGCGTGAAGAACAGATCCCTTTCTTGTATTTTAGTCATATGAAACGTATTGAAATAAGTCACAATGAGGGTTGCGGTCTGCATATTCTATTAAAAACAGACATATTCAAAGTTATTCATCCGTCCAGTCCGTCCGTTTCATCCGTCCAGTTGCAGTTTGAAAGCTAGCTATGCTTTTTGCAAATCATGCTGAGCGCAACCCTCATTGTGACAAATTTCAATTTTGTACATTGTAAACATGGTATATCATTGGTTACATCTATATGCAGCAACTGCTAGAAAAAGCCTGGGGACGAAGTTGGACATTCCACTCCACTTTTAAAAAAGCACTCTAGAGGCTCTCCAAAGTTTCGTAACAATTTCAAGGTATTTCACACAGAAATTACTACTTTTCAATTCCACATTTCATAGCCCTGAAAACCTAGTGCAATTGTATTGCCTGCTCCCCTCCTTTTCGTCACCTCCGGATCCGCCTTGTTAAGGTACACAATTAGTAATGCGCCTATAAGCATGTCCTCCAAACAAACACTCGTTGATGAATATTGTTCGCTTTGAAGGTACATTGAAAGAAGTTCATCAGGGGCTCTCTAAAATTTATAACAATTTTTAATGCCAAAAAAATCTACCAAAAAAGATTACTAAAAAAAAGCATGTCATAAAAGAAAAAAAAACGACATGCATAATGTATTAAAGTTTGGTCCTAAGCAGAAACACGTGGATGATTATTGTCCACTCCAAGCACGTTTTGAGCAGTTTATCAGGACTCTCCCATTGAAAGAATACACTTTCGTACGGTTGTGTTCTCTATTAAGTACAGTGTATATGTGACAACCCCATAGGAGGTGAGGTTTGTAAAGAAAAAGTTAAAGCAAGTTAATCACCCTATCAATTCTTTTCCTTCACCTTAAGGTTTTTGTTTGAAGGCGAATTAGTTTGAATCTCGCTCGGTAGCCAAAGACAGCGTGAGGTCACTGCCTGTAATCCAATGCAATACATGTGCACACACAGAGTTGGTTTAATGTATAGAAGGAAGAAGTAAAGAATTCCATAGAGCCATGATGCATGCTCCAGATGAAACTCCTATAGGAAAGAAAGAACAGTGAATCCATTCGGGATCCTGTTATAATATAACCAGTTAGGCTATATGCAGTACAGACGATAAGCAAAAGATACGAGTTGAGACAGGTTTACGGTGATGATACAGTTTAATACATGTCGGATGGTGGAGGCATTCTCTTGCCCTCACTAACAGTTCACTAGGTTTATATACACAATTTATGAACACTTTCTTATAAGTTCACATAACCTTCAAAAGGACCTGTTTCATACCTTATGAATGATACATTTTGAATAATTAGACAATACAATAATATAATGTTTTGGTTGGTTTGAGAAAAGAGAGGGGCTGTCCTAAAGCAAAATCAGTGTAAGAGTGGTCATCCATATTTGGACATACATGCATACCTGACCAGTAGCCTTCACTACTGAGGTCATCGCTACTTGGAATGTGGTGCTCACCAGTAAGGAATGTGCAAGGTGGCTGAAATAGCTACTTACTGGGTTACGTAACATCCACTTATATTATCAAATCTAGAAACACCAGAACTCTAATATAAATATTTACAAAGATTTATACATCCATGAAATTAATATATTTTCCCTTATTGTAGCGTGGTGATATATGTGCCCTCCCCTTAAAATTAGAGTCTCCCGACTTAACAAAGAACCATATAATTATAGAAAGGAATTAAGGCTGAAATACCAAGACATTAAAGCAAGATAAAGAAATAAGCAATTATATCCATTACAAAAGATAAAGGAGTCACTAAATGCAAAATTGAAACAATTATAGTAAAGCAATCATGTCCATGGCAAAGGAGGTGTATATATATATATATATATATATATATATATATATATATATATATATATATATATATATATATATATATATATATATATATATATATTATATATATATATATATATATATATATATATATGTATATATATATGTATATATAAATCAATTAAAATTAATAAACCATTGAGAATAAAGTAATGGCGAAAATTAAATATTTCCCCATCTTAATTCCTACTATAAACTACTAAATGTGAAGAGAGACTAATAGTACAGAATTAATTTCGTGGAATCAACACCTTCTTTTCCTCGCTTTGCCTTAACGTTTGGTTTTGTGAATGTAGAAAGTTTTGTATCAATTCGTCTGGATATATTTCTTCTGGCTCCCCAGGTTGTTTTGTTTTACCCTTTCCATTTGACTTGGTAATGCTTCTTACCATTTTATTATGAGCTGGGCATGGCAAACTGTGCACTGTGAACCACTCGTGGTGACCTTGTTTATGGTCCTCTGATAATTTGTCAGGAGACAGTAATGTGGATTGCCTAAGACAACAGAGTGGTGTTTGTGGTTACTGTGTCAGATGGAATGTGTTGAGTGTCTCATTTCCCACCAGGATGAGTTCATCCAATGGGGATATTATCTTCAATTGGTGCTGCATTGACCTCAGTTAGGTCATCAAGTCATTAGGAATTCCGACTGGTCTGTCGCTTAGGATCATGTGGTATTGCTTTAGCCGATTAGCATGTACTGGGGACAACTTATGGGTTGTTATCACTACTTCTACGAAGCGTATGGGTGAAGTTATCTCTAAGCTTCACAAATAATTATAGTAAGGTCCAAGCCATTTTATGGCACATTTTGGGAGACAATCCAACTGTACTCTTTTGCACAGTAAAGCCCAAAACCCTTTTTGTCCTTCCTATAGGTTTACAGGGGTTTGCGCTTTCTTATCAAACTGGCTTTTGTACTTAGCCTGGGCTGTGTAATGTTCTACTCTGTAGCGATCTTGCAGTGATGTCAAAGTTTTTGCATAGAGAGTATGTTCAAGTGGTTGCATTGACTTTATGTTTTCTTCTGCTCTGAGGCAACAGCTCAGTATCAATTGGTAGATGGCATTCTCGCCCAAATAAGATCATAAACGGGCTGAGCTGTGTAGATTCAGTGGCAGGTGTGCTGCGTGTCTATGCGAACATGATACTAGGTAGCAGATTGCACAATTGGATTGGTCTGGTTTTTGCAATATGTGCATAGTGTTTGCCAAATGAAACTATTCATGCCTTCACAACTTGCGTTGGTTTGGGGGTGGTAACTACTCGTTTGAATCTTGGTGATTTGAAGATGTTGCACAACTCCTTGATGAGTTTTGACATGAACTGTGCTCCTCTGTCTGAAAGTAGGGACGGGTGCCCCATAACGACATATAGTTTCATTGTACAGGATTCTTGCAACTTCTGCAGCATTTGAGGTTTGTGAGGAGGTAATGTACTTCGCACCACTTCCCGAAATGAATCAACAACCAAAGAACGTATTTGTACCCTTCGGGTGAAGTTTTCAGTGGACTAGGAAGGTATGTCAATGTGTGTAACCTGGAGAACACATCTCTCCTACAGGTAGGGGCTGTGACCCAGTGGGGACATGTTTGCCATGACAATTGACTTTTAACCCTCTGACAGGTGGTACCATGATTTCACATAACGTTAAATTTTCTGAGAAAACATCTTTGGCCAATAATACTTTTGACGTATGCTGTTGTATGTGCGATCAATACCTTGGTGTCCACCCTGAGTACTGAGTCATGATAGGAGAGAAAGAATGTCGTGCGTAAGCAGAGGCGGGGACAACCTAACTGTGTTTGATCTGCCTATCAATTTTGTGGCCTTTGCCTCGTGGGTAATGGTAATGGTATAAGACACCCTCGTGTACTATATAATCTTGTACTTCAACAACTATACGCCCTAACCTGTTATTGTTGGAATCGGAGGGCAAACTACCATCTTCGAAGTATACAATGATATTGATTCAAAGAGATATCATCAAGCCGTTACCTAAGCTTGAACATTAATCGATTGGTCTGCTTGACATTCTCAGGATTATCAATAGAAAATATCGTTCTCTCCTATATCTGTGGCATAAGTTAGTTTGTATTCTAGTGTCTCCCATTGTGTGTCAAGTATTATCTTCATCCGACTTGTTGCACTGAATGCACCTGGGCAGGTTCTGTGATAGAACTTGAGAGGATTGTTCTTCATATTGTCTCCGCGAAAGGGCATCAGCATTACCATGGGACTTGCCAGACTTATGAACAATGTCAAAATCATACTCCTGTAGTAAGACAGACCATCGTCCTAATCTACCCATAGCATTGTGTATGGTTCTTAACCATTGCAGAGATATGTGATCTGTGTGGACTCGGAACTTTCTGTTAGCTAGGTACACATGGTAAAACTTAATTCCTTCTACAACAGCTAAACCTTCTCTTTCCGTTATTGACCATTTTTGTTCTGCTTTAGTGAGAGATCTACCACCGTACTGAATGACAACCTCCTTACCAGTCTCATCGGATTGCGAGAGTATATGTAGCTTATCGCTTAGCCACTAGCGTCCGTTGCTAGTATAAACTCTTTATCAAAATCGGGATAGCGTAAGATTGGTGGTGAAATAAGCGCTTGTTTGAGCCTCTGGAAAGCCATTTAGCAATCTGTATTCAGACAAAGTTCACGTCTTTTTGCAAAGTCTGTTAAGGAGGGCTGTGACGGTGGCGGCGTAAACCTGTACAAATCTACGGTAATAATTACATATTCCAAAGAAATGAACGAACTTCAGATGGATCTTTGGGAACGAGGAATGTTTGAATGACACGGCCGTCTTGGCTGGATTTGCAACTCACCTTTATCCCATGTTTCGATATGACATGTCCCCTAAGTATGTAACTTCCTTTGCAGCAAGAATGGCACTTTTTGGGTTTTAGTTTCAAATTGGCACAACGTAAGCGATCAAAAACTGCCGCAGAGGTGTTTCCAAGTGGGTGTCAAAGTCTGGCGAGAGAAGAATTATAATATCGTCAACATATACTAGGGCAAATTTCCAGGTGAGACCCCGGAGTACTTACATGTCATGACCATTTGAAAGGGAAACTGGGGCATTCATCAGACCAAATGGAAGTTTCTTAAACTGATAGTTACCACTGTGTGACGTGAAAGCAGTTTTCGCTCGACTTTCAGCATATCTAATGCTATTTGCCAGATGCCAAGTCAAGAACTTTACGAAAGAATTTGAGCATGCGATTCTCCTATAGTATCATATACATCATCAGGTCGAGAGGGTAGAGGAAGAGACAAGAACGTTCCTTTACTGCAAGGACGCTTTATGCCTTTATGCCCTATTGTTCTCTTAAGAGAACACATAGGCATAAAGCGATCCTTTAATCAAAGGTTCATATGAGCCATAGACTTTGTTACTTGATTAAGGCGACGATAAGTCAACAGTAATCATGAAAATCAGTAATCATGAAAATCGCAATCAAGTTAAAAATACCAGCCAAAAGAGAAAAGTCAAAGGAAAATGAGGTTTGATTTGGAAATATTAAAATCTGAAAGGACAAAAATAAGGGGTACAACATAGAGATAGCAAATAAGTTTTGAAGTGTTCCAAATGAAAATGAGCCTGTGCAGTCTATATAATAGTGAATATGAAGAGGTTGTGGGTGGAAAGTAAATGGCAGGAATTAAAAAGGTGCATTAACTCATCTTTGAAAGGTAGTTCTTCCGAAATTGATCAAAACAAAACCTTCAGTCTGGATGACGGACGAAATTCTGAACATGATGGAGAAAAGAAAGAAGGCAGCGCATTCGGATAAGTCTGAATACAAAAAGGCTTCACAGAAAGATCCACACAGGAGCATGTAGAAGGCTAAAGATGAATGGCTCAAAAAAACAATGCAAGGGAAATAGAAACAGTTGGAGAAAGATTTTGAAGTGAAGAAGATGCGACAAGAAAAGATAAGAGGAAATGACTGGCAATAGCAAGAAAGAAAAGAGGATGGATTTTGCATACAGGATAAAGATGGAAATGTTCTATTCGATAAAGAGGACGTTCTGGAAAGATGGGCTAAATATGTGGAAGAGTTATATGAAGATGAAGGAGAGAGATTCCAAAAGATTGATGCCAGATGTTGAGTGAGAGAAATTATGCAAGAGGAGGTTGAAAGCAATCAAAGGGATGAAAGATGGGAAAGCTGCTGGGCCAGATGAAATACCAGTAGAAGCACTCAGAGCATTGGATGACGTAAACTTGTCAAACACTTGACTAACCTTTCCTGCAACAGAATATATTTCAGTGGTTACATTCCTGTAGAAATGAGGAAATCCATCTTCATTCCTATAGCGAAAAAGATCAAAAGCAGAAAATTGTACAGATTAGCATCGAGACCATCAGCTTAATAGGTAGAGCCAAGTAACAAAGCTGATTCTTAAAAATCATACAACAACGAATCTCTATCAGGGTCGAAGCAGAAATAAGTAGATTCCCAAGAGTGGTTTCAGGAAAGGCACGGAACAAGAGAAGGAATATTTCACCTGAGATCATCTACGACAGGCTTTACAAGTTAATAGGAAGGTGTTTGCATGTGTTTCATTGATTACAGTAAAGCATTTGACTGTGTATAAACATGATCATTTAATTCACATTTGAAGGAGATTGGTGTGGATAACAGGCAGGATTTAAGCATTATTGCTGGTTTGTATTGGCAACAAAGTGGAAGCGTCAGAGACAGAGCATGGATTATCCAGTGAGTTTCTAAATTAAAGAGGGAGTCAGAGGCGGGGTTTATCGTGTGCTATCACCTGGCTTATTCAGATTTGTATGTGGAGCGCATTTTCAAGGCTGTTGAGGATAAGAAGGGGAATCATAGTTGGTGGGATAAATATTAATAATCTACGTTACGCAGATGATACGGTTCTCATTTCTACGACAAGTGAACATAATGTACAAAGTCTTATTAAAATGCTGTTAACGAAGAAGGTGAAAAATGGGGGAATAGGGGAATGAAGATAAATGTGACCAAAACAAAAGCGATGGTAATCCATAAAGAGAGAGAGTAGCGCCAAACATCAATGTAAGACTAAATGTGAATACATTGCAACAGGTGTCAAGCATTGTTTACCTAGGCCACCTAATTACAGAAGATGTGGTGAGTGCGAGAAGGAGATCCTCTGAGGGAGAATAGGGATAGCAAGGGTTGCATTTGAGGAAAATGGCAAATGTTCTCCACTTCACGGAGCATCCATATTACAGCAACAAGGTTGAAAGCTTCAGCACAATGTTACATCTGGTCCACACTACTCTATTTCTTCTGAAACATGGACACTTGGTACAAATATAATTAACAGAATAAATGCTTTTGGAGAATTTTGTGGGATACAGACGCATCTTAAAAATCTCATGGAAGACAGAACCTGACAAACACAAGTCTTAAGAAGAATGAGAACAGAACGGTCACTTATGAATAACATCAAAGAAAAGGAAAATGGGGTATTTCGGTGCACATAATAAGAAAAGGAGCGTTGCAACGAGAAATTATATGGATGGAAAGATAGATGGTAAAAAGAGGAAGGGTAAGGAGCCAAGACAAAGTTGGACAAAGTAACATCAAAGATGTGGATGGAGAATGGAGTACAGGGGAGTGTGTGAGGACGGCGCAGGAGAGAAAGGAGTGGAGATCTGTGGTATGTAGCCAAACTGCTGCGAGCAAGAGGACACCAACAGTTAAGTTAAGTCAACAGCAAGCGGAAATCTCCATTCTTCTTTTCACAAGAACGACTGGACTAGCCCAAGGTGAAGTAAGATTGTTCTATTATGTCTGCTTTACAGCATATCATGAATCTGTTTGTCAATTTCTGCCTTGCCTTGTTTGTGAGGGACGTTCGATAGAAGCGTTGGTGAACAGGTTTTGCATCCCCAGTGTCTATTCTGCTGAAAATTAGTCAGTTGTTTCCCCAGTTCAATGTTAGTGTCTTTCGCAAAGGCTTCTCTATTTTTTGGAGACACAAATTCCAACAAGTTCATGTTTCTGATCGGCGGTTAAATCTGAATAATTCATGTTGATACCCAGCCCATCTAGTACTTCATTAGGATTGACATTACTTGTTGACTGATTGATAGTATTTGCCTTTGTTCTATCACCGGTCAGGCAGAGTCATTTCCATCTACCTCAGAAACTTTCAATGCATGTATGTCAGCCGAGTGGCTCCCAGATACCGACTACTTGAGTTGAGTCCTGATGTCTATGTCATTATCAGTGGGGTTCATTATTTGATACACTGTTTTACCATAATGTGATTGAACAATGTATATTTGGCTCAACTAATTGCTCATCAGAATACATAGAGATGGAACAGGTTCAATTATACCATGCTGTAACTTAGTATCGTTACACACTGAACACGAAAATACCGTTTGAGTTCCTAACAGCTTAGGCAGGATACATTGCATATACGTGCCCTATACATACATTGGTCTCGTTACTTTGCTGGCTAAAGGGGACGGAAGCTAGAATTTTGAACGCAAACGAACTAGATTCAAACGATACCGTTGCCTCATACTCTTGCAGAAATCAACACCAAGGAATAATCTCTCATGGTTTCATACTATCTAATATATATAGAACGGATGGTTGAAATCAACCTCCCCGATAGAAAGTGGCAATATAACTTTGCCACCAACCCTTGTTACATGCCCTGCTACACCAGAAATAAGCGGCACATCAGAAGGACCAAGGGAATTTACCTTTCTGTAAAACACTCTGTGTATGTTTTCTTGGCCATGCAAAGATATAAGCGCACCGGTATCGATTAATGATTGTCGATAATTTGAGCCAATTTTGACTTTGACCAGATTGCTTCCCACCCTGAAATTGCAGAACATTGCTTAAATATGGGTATCTTTTAATCGGTTACGTGGATTGAGATTAGCATGACTTCGGGTTCCTAGTCATTGATTGTAATAACTACCGTTACTGTTGTATTGTAGTTGCCTGGTCTACATAAACATACTCTATGCAAAGTGCCCTACTTTATGGCAATTATGACTTTCGATATTACGGGCCGGACATGTTTGCCTACCACTCACCTTACCTTCCACACCAATGGCAGGCAGTCGTCATCATCGGTGGCGTTGGTTGCCGGTCTTGCTGTCGCACTTCTTGTTGCTGTCTCTCTCTGAACAAAAGGTCTCGGTTGTGGGCCGGAACTGTTGTCGCCTTCGGTCGTCGTAGTAACCACGATTCGGGGTCTGTTCGGTGTATGGGAGACGGGTTGGGTAGCGGAGATAGTTGCTAGCTGGAGACTGAAGGGCTGTTATCTGATTAGCCAGTTCTTTAATGGCCGAGTTCACTTCCAAGATTGGAGGAGATTGCACCACAAACGTTGATTGGGCAAGCCTGGCTTGAGTGATTGCCTCGTCTACTGTTTTGGATGGGATTTGATGACATGGTTCCTGATGTCTGGGAGAAGTCCCCTGACACACACCTCCATCCTTTCTTCTGGTGACTTGCGTAGCTGGCAGCATCTCCTTTCAATGTCGGCGACATATGCCTCAACTGACTCGTTGGGTTTGCTGCTTTCGATCGCCAGCTCAGCTAGTCTCACCCACTTCATCCCCTCATGGGAAGCTGATACTTTTGGAGAAATGCCTGTTTTACTGAAGGCAAAAGTGGCGGTGGTGGCTGCTGGTAAGGTCTTTATACCAGTAACTAGCTGGAGTCGGCTGGGATAAAGAGGAGATTGCTGGCTTGCTGTGTTTGCCGTCCAGGCTTTCTGTTGACCATATGTTTCATATCTGTCCAACCACAGCTCAGGATCTTCCACATCGTAGCCCGTGAACTTAGGTAGGAGGGTTCGAAATGTGAAGTTGCCATTGTTGTGTTGCAGATAAGCGTCCAGAGACCGTGTGATCATTAAAACTAGGTTGGTTGAAGTGAAATCGACAAAGTTCGCTGCAGAGGAAGATACCCGGATTCTCCACCAAATATAACCAGTTAGGCCATATGCAGTACAGACGATAAGCAAAGATACGAGGTTGAGACGGAGTTTACGGTGATGATACAGTTTAATATACGCATGTCCGGATGGTGGAGGCGATTCTCTTGCCCTCACTAACAATTCACAAGGTTTATATACACAATTTATGAACACTTTCTTATAAGATCATAACCTTAAAGGACTTGTTTCATACCTTATGAATGATACATTTGTGAATAAATTAGACAAATACAATAATATGTTTGGTTGGTTTGAGAAAGAGAGGCTGTTCTAAGCAAATCGATGTAGAGTGGTCATCCATATTTGGACATACATACCCTGACCAGAGCCTACACTGCTGAGGTCATCGCTACTTGGAATGTGGTGCTCACCAGTAAAGGAATGTGCAAGGTGGCTGAAATAGCTTTACTTTGGACTTACGTAACGCCCACTTATATTATCAAATCTAGAAACACCAGAACTCTAATATAATGTTACCAAGTTATACCCATCCATGGAAAATTAATATATTTTCCCTTATTGTAGCGTGATGGTGATAATACTGTTAAAATATTCTAATCCTCCTAAATAAATCAATCCTTGAAAAGAAAACTAACATAATAACATTCATTTTTATCATGGAGGGAATATGTTCTCTTCCTCCGTGATTTAACATATTAACATTGTTCCAGATAAGTACATGTAGTCTTGTAGCAGGAGTAAGCTGCACATATTTGTTTTTAGCCGCATATTCTGCAAAGGAAACGGTGAATTTGCGGAAAAGGGGGTTCAGAGAAAAAGAAAGATTCCCTAAAGTTTAAAAGACTAAAAGCGATTTCCAGTTGCGTTTGTTTCGTGATTTCTTTTTCCCTTTTTGATTATTTATATTTAAAGAAAGTTACAGTTGCTTTAGAACCCACATCTATTAAAGCACTTCAGCTCTTATTGGCTGTGAACACTCATTTTATAGGGTATACTACTATAGACGCATATTTTGGAAATGCAACACTTACAAACATGTGAGCGTGAAAAAGAAAAAAGTGCAGATCCTTTCTTGTATTTTTAATCAATCTGTGTTTGCTGGTTTTTGGGTTACAGTAGGAACTCGTAGTCAAAGTATCACTATAAATTTTATAAAAGCAAAACTAAAATACAATAAATTCAATCAACTTTATAAACCAACCATGATCACACAACCTATGACATCATGGCAGTGCTCATGAATATGCATATTTTCAACAACAGGGATCAAAATACTCCCACATTTACAATTAAGCTAGCAACAAAGAGATGCAACGTGGATGTTGGGTCGTGCATTATAAAAAAAAACTCCGGTGTGTTCACCTGTGAAGTTGTCGTGAAGCCAATTTAACGCTGATTAATAATATTAAATATCTTGAAGGGAAGATACAACATTGCTAATTATCAAATTATGGAAATTAAGGAATTGTGTCTAAAATCTTGTACAAGTATTAATCAACCTGAGAATTTATTCCATATAAGGAGAAGAAAGAAAGTATTGTGTTTAATTAAACAATAAAGTGCCGTTTAGCAACTTTTTGAAAACATACATTTTATTGAAAAGCATGTAACAAATTTTCGACATTTTGTCCAAAAAACGTGAGCATATTGTGATGAAACGTTCACAATTTAGTAAATCATGATTTACTTGAAAATAAAAGTGTTGAAAGAACCTAGGTTTAATAATTCCAATGATGTATGTTCCCTTGTTGTTGTGGCCAAAAGATTTATTGTCATCTTGTAAAGCTTAATTTCAGTGTGTTAAATAAATTGTTTCATTTTGGTGTTGCAATTATCGAGTGTAACCTTGTTTGATTTCTTTGTTGTGTCCGGGCGCTCTTGTTCCTTCCACGCGAAATAGAGCAGTTACAGCAATAGCATGAAGATCTGACGTCACGCTTGGAGGCTCGTGGTACGCATGAATACCTGCCGTGCAGCCGCCATGTTTACTGGAGATTCAACTTTAACCTAAGTGTGTTGCTAACGCGTGAGGTTCCGAGAAAAAGGAAGGGACGGTAGATCTTCAGCACAACTTATCCAATAAAATCCTTTTGAATAGTATGGCTGTAGCCTGTCTACATCAGTGCAAAGCTTGATTTTGTTTATATACACATTGTTTCTTGATTGCCATTATTTGGGTACAATAATTGTTAGCTTAAGAACATTATGTCTATAATAAAAGAAGAAAAACACCTTATTTTGTGCAGAGTAAAATCATTTCAGAACTGATTGTTTAAATTTATGAGATAAAAATTCGGCATTTAGAGTATAAACAAACTAAAGTACACTTCCTCATTATGTATGTGTTAATGATGGTGACAGGAGCTAAGCTTTACCCAAAAGGTTGATGACATTTCATATTATCTTAGGTCATTCGTATTAAGGTCAACATCAGTCAGTTTTAGAGTCAAGTCTCAACTGAAGTTAATGTCACCGAAAAAAAAAATACTGACTCGTTGTGCATTCAAGTCATCAACTCTTGATTAAAGGGATTGTACAACGTTGGTAAAATTCCTGAAAATACATCAATATTTTATAAGAAACCAACATGTGAAAAATCAGTTTGTTTCGTTTGCGTCGTTATTGATAAGAACAAGTCACGGACGTGATAAATGTCATATTTTGTAATTCATTTCATGGCAAAAATGACAAAATGTCAGACGAAAAATATCTCAAGATGTTTGGTATCACTTTGTAGATTATAATTCAGTAGTTCTAATAATGTGTAAATTTATAAAATAACCAACGGTATACACTTAGATTTATATGTGCAGTTATTGAAGGTTTGATTTGATCTGAACGGATTCCAAACAAAACGTGTTTTTTTATGTTTTTATTTTTTCATTTTTTATAATTCCATGGTTCTTACCTTAAACGTCATCACAGTCTCTATAGCAACGTTTGAAAACCCCAAACATTCCGAGCTGATCGCGTTATCTCGGTTCGTGCATTGGCGCAATCGACTATCCTGCAACATGGACGAACAAAGAAAACTCTCTGAAAATGTTGAAGCTTGGGAGGCACGGTACTTTGGCTGTAGACGTGCGAGAGACATTTGCCTTAGTATTTTTGGTGTTTTCAAGTGTGCAACTTTTCGTATGTGGACGGTGAACTAACAGGTAAGCAATTTTAAATGAGATTTCATTTTTAAAATGAGGGACGAACCGTTTGAAAGCATTATCAGGGGTCGAAATAAACTTGAATTTTATGGTAGCCCACAGGACTAGTTATGTCAAGGAAATGTTACTAGTCTTTATTTTTTAGTAGTGCTGAAATAAAGGTGCGTATAAATACAAAAGAAAAAGAAATGAACCATGATATGGAGAGCAACATGTTCTTGCTGAGATCATACTGAACGTTTTTGCGTGTTTTATTTCATTTTGTCACTATCCCATCGGTCTACCCAAACCTCTCAGCAGCTAGTAGTCCACTGCTAAAACCACAAACCTCGGACTAGTGGACTGATGTTAATTTCGACTCTTGGGCATTGTACATCTTTTTCAGTCTTATAAGACTGAAAAATTGACTTTTTTCTTTGTCAAACGAGTCTTTTCATTTAAAAATGTATATATATATAATTAAAATACTGTACTTCATTTGGCGTACTTGGTGTTAGTTTGGAAATGCCGGTGTCAAACATCCATTTAAATAGTTATGTCTGAAATATTCATTTTAGTAAAATTAGTAAAATTACACGTTAGAATGAATATGAAAAACCTCAATTCATTTTCACAATTTTAGAGTTAACAAAACATGAAATTAAGCTGAATTCCGCAGGTTGTTCTCTATACATATAATTATATATAATTGATTCTGACAACGTATGTATGTCATTGGCGGATTCGGGGGGGGGGGGCTGTAGCCCACCCCCCCCCCTACCCTTAAATCGTAAAACAAGCAAAAACAAAAATAGGGAGGAGAGAGAGAGAGAGACTTTTTGACTTTTCAATACAAAACTTTGTTACAAAACAAATTGTACAAAAGAATAAAAGCAATGTTTAACCAAAAATAATGATTAACAGTATTACAACAATAATAATTAAATTCGGTATACATTGTTAACAAAGGTAATAACAAAGAAACATATGCAAATGAGAAACAATAAAACATGCAAAAATCATAGGAACAATCGAAATAAACAAAGAAAGAGTGGAAGAAAGGAGGAACAAAGGAATGGGCTCCTCTAAAGGGAGACCACAAGCACCATGGTGGAAGCAGACTCCCCTGAGGATCCCTGGGGTGGGGAGCCACTGGCATTACTGGTGTGGGTCTTAAAACCCACTCCAGTGGCTCCAAAAGAGAAAGGAAAAAGAAAAGGAAAGAGAGAGAGGACCCCACTCATGAACAGTGGCAGAGGCCTTGCCTCCAATCAGAGAGAGATTGGAGTAGCTGTTCACAAGGCGGGTCGAAAAAGGGGAAAGGTGGACCGAGAGGGGTCAGGCAGAGAGAAAGAGAGAAACAATGACTATTCCAATGGAAAACTTTACAAATATAATCCCTGTTTCACAAACATTTCAAAAACCAAACATTACAGAAAATGACATTGTATAATTAACTATGAACTATAATTTAACTATGACATTGTAAAATAAAATTATGAAAAAGACGAATTCTGTTTAAAATCTGGTGAAATAATGGATACAAAATTATGGAGATG
>CM055824.1:2254141-2271641 GCA_029582265.1 Zoroaster sp. YZ-2022
CAACCCCACTGTGTCATCACAATTTCTGCAATTTCTTCCTATTCCGTTAAAAGGATTTCGATGTTTTTGAAATTATAAAGATAACTCAACTAACTGGTTCCAATTTAACTGTGTACGAACATGAAGTCTTGAGAATATGCCACGCGTCCCGGTCAGCTATGCCGATGAGGACAAGCTGATCTATACTACCCATTAGGGGTTTATACAGTCAGCATATTACAACAGTGTAGGATTGTTTGGGCTTAAACAGAATATACCCAGTGACTGAGAATGGCCAAGCCTTACGTGCTTGTTGATCCTTTTCCATGAGCACACCCAAGCAACCCAAAATTTTATCAACAACCTGGGGCTATGTGTTCTGTGCCAAAATGATACAGATGAAGCTTTGCAATGCCCAACGAGTCTTCTAAAGAGACCTGCAGGAATTGGATATTTGTCCTTCGTAGAAAATCTTAAAAAGTTTGAGGAATTTGGATGTACATTGCCCTCCGATCTAGATCTAACAGACTTGATGATGGGTGTGCATCGAAACATCAGTGATGAAACATAAAGCTGTATTGGCTTCAAAGCCTGTTTGTTGAAATTCAGTGAAATTAAGTTGGAGCGAGCCATAAAGTTGAAATCTACGAGAAGCACACATGGAAGAAATGCAACCATTCAAACTCGACGGCCAAGTGAACCTAACTCTGAGCCAATATGCTTCTTCTGAAAATTATAACAGGAAGCCAGTCTCCACAGTGTGTCAACCTTTGACCTTGATTCAAGGGTTCGAAAGTGTGCTCTTGATTTGCAAGATGCAAATCTTCGGAAACTTGCAGATGGCTTACGGTGATAGTAAATGTACGGCCAAATATCATGCAAGGTATCTAGTAACATTGTACAATAAGGCTACTGGGAACAAGCCAGTAAATCTCAGGATCCTGATGCTCATCACATGGCATCAGAATTTGGCAGAACATTGCGTACATGGAAGATTTTGTGATCAGGAAGATCACTTGCCCTGTGTTCTAAATTATCGGATCTTACACTACTTGGACTAAGCTAAAGCAGATGGGAGCAGTCGATGATTCTAGAGTTCACAGTACGCGCTAAAGTGTCTAATGACGACACTTCCTCGCATCAGCACACACAGAGGGCCGTGTTATATCTCCTTACCTTGATACAAACGCGGAGCAGCTCTGATAAAAGCGTGTGATTATGATAACGATGCAATGCATTTGGTAAATGCTGCAAAGATTGTACGCCGTGAAATGTCTACACATCGTGTTCATTCATGGAACATTCAAGCAAGGTTGCCAACAAGATGCTGGCACCATCCTCTTTGCTAAAACATCATAAAAATGATGAGAAGGATGACATCGAACAACAGTCTAACCTTGCAGATGGTACATCATCCAGGACTTCGTCTGCATTATCTATATCCCAATTGCTGTGTTCCAACAGTATTCAACATGCAAACAAGTCTCACAATCAATCGGGCCAACAGAGTACGGCACACACGAGAAAGAGAAACACCTTTGCCTGTATACATTGCTCTGAAGCTGCAATGGACTCACCCGAAAAGAAATCTGGTTGATGTATTCTACTGCCTTTGGTATGTGTGTGTCATGACAGACTACGCAAATTACAGCATATACAGCAAATGGAATATGTAAGCAATTTGAAACAGAAAAGTTGTGTGCTTAACTAAAAATGCACCATGAACTTTTCACCACAGGGGCAGTGGATAATATAGATCACAATCCCAGCTCTACAACATCTCTTGATTCATTTCATGGCACAGAGCATTTCCATATACAACATCCATCATGTGGAACTGCTGGTATTGACCAATGTGTGGTGCTGATCAACAAAAGAAACTTGTTCTGGCTGTACAAAGACGGTTTCTCACCTACTCAACCTTCTACACATCTGTTCCACTGGCTGCTATAAAGAAGAAGGAGTTCACTGCACCTGCAGTACTTGGGCCCTTATGTCCCACTGATGAACTGATGCTTTCTAAGGCAATCGAAGAGGAGAAAGAGTGGATGAACTTGGTCACTGCAGCCTTAAAGAGAGATATAATAGATGATTCCAGAATGGATATCATGGTGCGTACCATGCCCATACATAACGACAGATGCCCCACCACCAGCAGTGAATGCTCTGATGCCACTCTTCTTGGACAATATACTCAGTTGCCATGATAAAGCATTCTATGGATGTTGTCAGTGCGGTGGTCCAGCATGTCTCAATCCTGGCCAAGTCCCTGTGCTTGCAGTAGATCAACCACTCTTCGCTTCTAGCCAAGCAAATCCAGTGGATGTGGCCAGCATCACATGGAGAAGATTGCATTGTTATGATGTTTGGAGGTCTCCATATTGAGATAGCCATATTAAAGGTGACAATTAAACCATGCTCTCCTTGCCGTGTGTACATGTATTATGCCAATGTTTCAACCTATTTTGTTGGTTCATAATGTACCTAGATGGGTGTGTTGTTAAGTTTGACTTCTATTAACCATGTGCTACAGCTACTGGGAGACATGGCTGGATGGTAGTGGATGGACCAGTGTTCTAACAGGAAGCGAGGCATTGCTAGCACGGGTACATCAGAACTCTCATTCATCAGGGCATACCATGTGACAAAGACATCGTCACGCACATCAAGTCACTGCAACCACTCTGCATGCTCTTCTTCAAGATGCATACACTGATTACACTGCTGATTCAGGATGCATTCTTAACATTTGATGACTGGTGCACAGCGAGCTCAGAGAGAGTGTTCACTTTGACTACTGGCTGAAAGTGTCTCTCTAGAGATGGCTTCTCTTATTTGTGCGCTCCATCCGCGAAGGAAACTTTGACTTATACATACAATCTCTGACTGAAATTATGCCCTGGTTTTTTGCACTCGATCACACACATTATTCTCGCTGGTTGTCAGTCCACATCCGTGACATGATGTCTTTAGAACAAAAACACCCGGCCATCCTAGAGGAATTCAGAGCAGGAAACTTTGTTGTCAACAAGTCAATACACAGATTTTCAGCGATAGCAATTGACCAATGTCACGAGCAAACAATGCTAGTGATAAAGGGTACGAGCGGTGCAGTTGGGCACAACAGATAATCCAGGAGCTCTAAGGCGTTGGATGGTGGCAGGACCTGAGGTGATTCGTGTACTGATGGAGTTTGAGGAAGACCACATGACAATATCTCAAGAGGCAAGGAAAGATGACAAACGACACCATGATCAGCGTCCTGCAGTACAAAATACATTCGCGCGGGTCATCAGGTCCTAAAAACAGCAATCGAAGAGCTTGGCAATCCATTTCTTGAAACAAGCGAAGATCTTCTTGTTTTTGGATACTAAAGAGATAATGGAAGAATCAGGTAATTGAGCTGTCAGAAACATTAGTAAAGCTCGGAAAGCAGCAATACGTCACATTCGTTGAGGAGGGAACTGTCTAAGTGTGTGAAGCCAGTATCAGACACAATCGGCAAGAATAAGCTGACATTATTCAGAAGCTCTGCACCAATCCGTCGGTCAAAAAACTAAACTCAGATACAGTCATTAGTGACTGTAACCTCTTTACAAGTTATATATCTCGCATTGCCCAATCACGAGACGGAGATATCGACACGTTCTTCTTACATGAGAACCGAAGCATGTCCACCTTCCCTATCACAAAGCGGAAAAACTGAGGGCTTGGAACTAAAGCAAAAGCGTGTCCTGTTGGAAGCAGGGGTTGAAGGCTCAAATGAACCTTAACCATTGATGCAACAATTTTAGATGGTGCTGCTATAGTACAGATGTTGGCCCCAGGAACAGGTTTTAGACATTCTATGAATATGCACAGCAGGTATTCGTGCCATATGTAAAAGGGAGCTAGGGAAGACCACACGTTTGGATATTGTTTGGGATGTTTATCGGCCAGATAGTCTAAAGGGTACAACTAGACAAATGAGAGGCAAAGGTGTTCAGGCGAGTTGAAGGTTTAACGACTATGCCAAGATACTGAAAGACTTCCTGCGTGTAAATGAGAAGACAGAATTATTCAGTTTCTTGACGCAGCAGATTACATTGCTGGCAATACCTGGCAAAGATATATACGCTACTGATGAGGAGTGTTCGCTCTCCATCCACACTTGATATCAGCAGGATAGCCCATGCCTCATGAAGAAGCAGACACCGAATGCTTTTGCATGCAGCCGATGCAAACAGAAAGGATGCAAGAAGCTTATTGGTGCAGTAGACACTGATGTTGTTGTCCTTGCAATATCTGTTATGAACGACATCAAGCCCGAAGAGCTCTGGGTGGCCTTTTGAGTTGGCAAAACTTTAGAATATTCCATTCACAGCATTGCTGCGTCAATTGGTCCTCGAAGTCAGCTGCTCCCATTTTTTCATGCTTACAGGTGTATACGGCATGGGATGTGAGCGGAATGTGACCCTGAAGTGACTGAAGCCTTTAACGAGTTGGTGACATGCCAGATAACATCAGCGACCAGTCTGTTGCACTGATGCAGCGTTTTGTTGTGCTTTTTATTGTCGAACCAGTGACATTGACACTGTAAATGAGGCAAGAAAACAACTGTTTGCAAATAAGTCCTGTTCATTAGAGAATATTCCACCGACCTTTGCTTCCTTCTTCAACACATAAAGCGTGCATGCTTAAAGTAACTGTTGGGTTCTGCCTTCATCCTGATCATCAGCCAAGCCCTTCTGATTGGGGATGGACAAAGTGTCCGGACTGTGGCATCCATTTGGACCACGCCCAGAAGCAGCCAAGACATGCTCAGAGTTACATGCTGCACATGCAAAAGTCTGCAGTGGACGCTGCAAGTGGAAAGGCTGATTGGCATGCACTGTACTATGTGCTTGCTCAGAGAATGCCGAGATTAAGACCAGTTCTTGCGTGTCCAATAAACCAGCATACATTGTATTGTCTTGAAATTACTCACCTTTCCATTTATTCTCCAGAACTGCAGATAACCCAGTTACAGATTTAGGTGTAAATCTTGATGATCTACATTTACTTGTTTCAGTAAAAAACCCACAAAATCAAGCTACGAAACGTCAGATTACATCATGCCTCCCACTTTCAAAAATGTAACTCCGCCCATAAAGGGCAGAAATAAACAAAACTATTGATTTAAAAGGATCATTGTACTGTTATTATGTATTGCAGTCAAAAATGTGCAGAAAACCACAATATCGTAATAATGTCAATTTGGGGTTTTTCCCCACTTTTAGAAAGTATAGCCCGCCCCTAAAATGGGCAAGATCCGAGATGGGTCCACGTCTAAAAATAATATTTAGGTATATATAACAACTGTAGAAGTTTATGCTTTTACCACAAATGCACAATTTTCCCACATATGGGCCTTAGCAGCTGGACTAAAAGCACTGATGGATTTTGGAGATTCAGGAAGGTTCCTAGTCAGAATACCTAGGGGGTTAGGGTTAATAAACAGAAGTTAATATTACATGTACAGCACAAGTGCATGTATAGACAACTTTTCTGTAAACTATACACTGTACACAATGTATGTATAGAAAAGCAAACTTTAGGAGACACCTGTTGCAAGTAAAGTGTCCAGTGAAGTTAGGAATTTCATCCGTGTGGTCATGCACAACTTTTTTTGAGGTAGTGATCGGCAGTACACTGTCAAGAATTATTTAATGTCATGAAAGGGAACTGGGATTTCAACGACTGAATGGCATGGAAATAAGATTGTTTCTAAAACGGAGGTGCGTTATAACAATGTACAGTATTCCTTCTATGTTTACATGATAGCTAAATAAAGTAAAGGTCACAATTTTATGATCTACGTAGATTCACGCCTATATCTAATGTTGTCATGAACATTTACTCAGTGCACAATTGAGTCGTCTGAAAAAATCAAAGGCAGACGACTTTTTAGGAAATGAACGCAGGACCTGATTGACCAATATTCGTAAACAAGAAACATTCATTCGATGACACAATACTTGTAATTATTCATATAATGTGTCAAAGAATGATTCATGAAAAATAAAATTAATTCTCAGTTTCAAATTTTTTAAATCTTTATATATTTTTTTTTTTATTAAACCTTAGTCATCTACGATGATGAATGGAGGCCAGGAATTATCCAAAGTGTGAAAAAGGAAGCATGAAGCCTGTTGGGGTGAATAAATTTGTTTGGCTGACCAAAGTCGACAGCTCTGAAGGAACACATTGGATCTGACATCAATCAGTGATCCCCCCTTTCCAGCTACCAAGTCGCTACTTTTCCCTTTTTCCCCCCAGCGGCTTCATCCTACAAGATGACTCAGTACTTCAAAAACTTGAAATTGAGGTTTGTAAAGGAACTGCTGGGTGAAGCTGTTTACATACATAATTTACATGTACCACTTGAGGCAGTTGAGTGTAGGGTTTGTACACATGTACAATGTATTTTTACCTTGATGGACCTGTTCAGTTTGGACTTTTGGGGTACAGGTACATGTTAATAGAATTTCCCTCTTGTAGTGATTACAAACAAGTACAAGTAGTTGGACTGTACTTTTATAATTGATCTGCAATTTCAATCTCCTGTAAGATGTTTGATTTCAAATTAAATATTGTCTGGTCAGTTCTATAAGGTCTTAGTAGTCTGTAATAAACAAAAGTTGTTAAACAAAAAATGTTTAAAGTAAAAATAAATGAAAATCAGCCAACCACAATTGTTTCTACAAAATCAATGTTTCCTTTAGCACAAATTTTCTTTGAAGACTTTTTATCATAAAGTCCATTTAACAGGAGGTCCAAAAAATGCAAAGCAATTTTTTGAAATTATACCTGTATAAACTAACGACCTTATAGTTCTGAGCAACGATACGTTTGTCGTATTGAAAAATCTTGAACCAATCAGTTTACTGTTAATATTTTTATTTCTGCAAGTTTTATCCTTAAATTGTGTTAATGCACTTTTTCAATTATAACATGATATACTACAACTTTACTCATCTGGATTTGTAAAAATAATAAAGCAAACAGATTAAACATTAGCAAAGTTTGTTTTTTGATTGAGATGTTAACATCATGTAACGTCCGAAAGAAAAACAGGCCATTGTCTTGTACCTACAAAGACCACATGTCATGTAGTATGCAGTTCAGTGTACATTATTTCAGGTTTCTAAATGATTACCACCTCAATTAAGTTCATATTTCATGCAATTTTTTCATTACATGAACAGCATTTGAAGTATGTAGATCTAAATTAGATGGATTAACTTTACAAGAATCATGTACATGTATTGTAGTTGAGAGGATACACTGGTTTAGCAATTTGTGTGGTCATTTGAATACAGAGTTTACATTTAAATATTAATATGTTAGTATATTTCCTCCTGCAAATAAGCTGACAGACCACTGAAACCAAAGCAAAGCCATAAAATGAGAAAAGCTGAGATGTTAACATAGTGAACGTCCGAAACATAGGGAAGGGTTAAATCTAAAATTTTCAGCCAATGTACTTTTTCCAAACATTTTATAATTATTTTGCATCATCCATTGTTTACATGCAATAAGTTTGACCCCCAAAGCCGTCCTACAATGCCAGACAAAAACTTTAAATAGTGAAACCCAGTATTTTATTTTTTTTTAAAGCAATGTAAAATGCAATTGGTTGTGATAGAAACTCAAAATTGGCATAATAATTCTGAGGAACCATGCTCTAAATTAACATTCATTGCTAAAGTAGGCAAAAGCATGAGTTGAATTTTTACAATTTGAGATATAACAGTTTGTAGTAAAACATAAGAGTATTGTTAATGTTCAAGTACGTTTCACAAGTTTAGAGATAGATTTAAGCTCACGCTTTTGAATTTCTCAGAAATATAAATTGTATGGATGAGAAAAATACATGTTTGAAGTGTTGACTTATTTTCATTTTGACCTCTGGTTGACACAAATGGTAAAAAAATGTTTAAAAACCAGGAGCTATATTTCAAAATGTTGAATCCATTCATTGGACTTCGGTTTTACTTTGGGGGAACGACCATTTCCGAGGCTGTTCCAGTTATATGATGATTGCCTTCGTGCACATAGGGAAAAGGCAATTAACGCAATGGAGAGTTTAGGGGTTGTCATCATAAATTCGCCACTGCATAAGACCATTTTGAAAGATCAACAGAAGGTTGAATTTTGACTGAATGATTGTTTATTTACGTTGAAATAACTAGATAAACCAAGCTAGTTATAAAAACCTTAAGCGCTAGGAAAACATAATAATGGTCCAAATAAGTTAAAAAAGAATGTCGTATCCGACCGCCACTTTTAAAAGGGTTTGGGGAATCTTTTTCGCCACTAATTAACCAGTTAAAAATTATTCCATCAATTTTTTGGGGGACAGAAAGCAAAACTATCTTTAAATCCACTTTTATGATGTTTTAGACTTTATTTTTCACAAACATTCCCTTCAGAAAATAGAAAGGGTCCTACCTGTATAGTTGCCACTGCGCATGAAAAACGGGTTTGGGAAAACAAAGGGAGTGGGGAAAAAAACAACAAAAACATGAGGAATCATCCTCCGATTTTTTAAGAAAAAAATCCTGAAAGTTTGGGATGTCCTATCATCCACCTTACTAGGGGGGTAAGATTTTATTGGTTATAGAATGAAAAATGGGGGCGAAGCATTCACCCATAAGATTTATAAGCATTTTTTCGACATGGTAAAAGCACGTTTGAGGAATACATGCACAAGCCAGAAGGGGCGCATTTTTCTAAAACAGTACCAGTAGATAAAATACGATCCCCCTCAGTCCGGGAAAACCCAATACGGAACGTTGATACGGCAACCAGTTGCCGAAAATGCAAATTTCCGGGGGTAAACGCGAACAAAGGGGTATACTACGAATAACCAATGTTTTATTGTTCTTTTTTTAATTAAACATTTTATTGTTCAAATCAATGTGGTAGGTCATTTGGAATTTTGGGGATTAGGGGTGGGGATTGGGGTGGGATTGGGGGGGGGATTGGGGATGGGGGGGGGGCGGGGAAGTAGGGGGGCAAAAAAATGTGTGTAATTTGGGGTTGGGAGGTGGTTCTTGATTGCTTTTACAGCAGGGAAGCAATTCTTGGCAGAAGAGCATGGGTTTATAAATTGAACAACCATTTAAAGAAAATATACCCTTTTTTAATAAAAAAAAAGAGACCATTTATTTTATATTTGTTTTTGTCCATTGGTTCAAAGTAGAATAAAATAACACATAGCCCTGTAGGAAGATTGGAAAAAAAATTTTGAAAAAAATTTTTAATTATTCCAAAATTTTTTCACTGGAATTATACAAAGCAATTTTTTAATGGGATTTACAGAGCGAATGTTTTGTAATTGTAGTTTTTTTTAGACATTGTAAAAAAAAAAGGGCTAGTAATTTTGTATAATCACAAAAATCTGTGAAAAAATTGAAATTTCTTTTAATAAATATTGTTTTTAATTTGATTATTTATTAAAATTATTCAATCAGAATTAGTAAAATAAAATTTTTAAATTAGAAATTTTAAAATTGCTTTTAATTTAATTATTTTTCAAGTTTTGATTGAATCAAATTATTAAAATAAATATTTTTAAATTAGAAATTTGTTGTCATTACAAAGAAAGATTTTAAATCAAATTAAGAAAAAAAATCATTTGTTAATTTTTTTAATTACTTGTATTTTGTTAGAAAGGAAAGTATAACTTATAACTGTTTAAACCAACTTTAAAATGTATACAGGGTGGATCACAATCTTTGATAAAGGGGAAAGGGACAACTTTGATAAAAAAGAAATATTGTTTTTTAAATTTTCGCTGCCATCATTGTTTTTGTATGGATAAATGGAGAAGTTTTTTGCTGAAATGAATTTGCAGAATTTAACCGGGAAATAATATTTTGGGGGATGACTTTTGTAATGTTCAATTTGATTTTTTTAAAGATGGTGTTTTTGCACCTTCCCTTTATTGAATTTTTAAAGGGGGCCCACAATTTTCGCCAATATAAGATCTACTAGGGGGGCCCGAGGTTAATACAGTCACCAATCTCGTTGAATTTAAGCCCTTTTCTTTCGGTTTGGGTTTCTTTATGTATATACAAATACCTTTTTTTAAAATTGGGTTACCCGAAACCCCACCCCCCCTCACATAAAAGGAAAACCCAAAGGCAATAAAAAATTTTCGGGCATTAGTCCCTACGGACAAGTTTTTTAAAAAGCAAGAACCGGTTTGTTTAAAACCCCCCGGGGGGGAAAAGAAGGGGATGGGTTTGGTTTCAAAATTTTTAATGTCTTTGGGTTTTTGGTCCTTTTCACTTTCAACGTCAGTTTCCTTTTTTTACATTGTCGGGGCGGGTTTAATCCAAATATAAATGCAAAATATTTTTTTAGGCTACTTCTATTTTTATCCAATAATTTTGTTTTGTTTTAAAATGTTGTCGTGATTTTAGTTTCGCGCTTCCAGAGCTTTTCCCCGAAGAAAGAGTTGATAATTTCCAATGTAGTACATGTATATTTAAAATACAATTAAAAAAAAGGGGTTTACCAAATTTAAAAAAATAAGTTTAAGACTAATTGCGGTGACACCATGTGGAATTCAATTGAGTGAATTGTTTTGAAAAAAACTGGGGAAAATGACGTTTTGATCAGTATGCTCTGACGTCCCAGGAGAATAATTTTTTTGTTTAATTTAAATTGGGGGCCCATTATATTTTGAGAACAAAACATGTTTTAAAATTTTGTTTTTGAACCAAAATAATAATCTTGATTGAGGATGTATTCTTTCAGTCAAAAATGGATACGCGTTAATTGTCGGATCGGGGTTTTTGGAAAAGGTCATTTGCAAGAAAAAGCACAGTCACAGATAACTTTTTTATGTGCGATAGGGAAATTTGGGTAAGGAACCCAAAAAACATATTTTTATGGTTTTATTATTCCAATTTTAAATTTTTTCTGTTTGGGAAAAAAAGTTCGATGGCAGCCCAATGTTGGATCGAAAGGCGATTCACCCGGTTGCGAAAACTATAGAGTAATAACGTTGTGATTTGGGTTTTCCGGACTTTCCAAGGCTAAGTTTTAAATTTGGTCACAAACTTCCACAAAAGAATTAACAGACATGGGAGAAATACGTATTAGGAATTAATTAACAATTTTTTGGTTGACCACGTTCATTATGACGTTGGAATTGGGAAAAATTTTGGTGATGTAGATGTACACTTACCGAAGGATTAGAAAAAAAGATTTTTTTTCGTATAGGTGAATATGGGCAGACTCTGAGGGCTATTTACTTTACCCCCAAATTTAATGAAAACCCCGAAAGACCAATAATGTGAAAGGTGATCAAATTTTTTAAAAAATAAAACTTTTAAACATTTATTTTTTTATGATGACCAAATTTTTTTATGATCAAACATCTACCCCACTATACTATCGCATTCGATGAAGCCCGACTGTCCATAAATTTTACATCCCCAATGGCAACAAAACCGTTTAATCAGCCCCACACAAGTGAAAACACGCACAGCATTGTTCGTTTCATAAAAGCTTTTGAAAAATACACCTTTCCCCTCAAAACTAAACATAATTACGGCTCAAAACTTTCAATATGATGAAACGAGGTAAAACTTTCCCGACACCGCTCTTACCTTTTAACTTGAAAATTTACCCCCAAAAAAAGGTGTTTACTTTTTATTTTTCGTAACTTCGTTGATAGCTGTAGATCGAGCAAGCATGGGATGAAAAAATTTTACTCAATAGGGAAAACCCCCTTTTTATGTCAATCACTCCCGGGGGGAGACAGCCCGGGGATGCCCAAAAGCCGGAAATTTTGTGCCCCAACCCACACTTGCGAAAGGCTGGGGGGAGAGTGGTTCATTCATAAAACCAGGTTTTTCACGCCCGACTGCATTTTATGTACATTGTTGGGGAAACTGAGACTATAAGTTTTTCCCAAAGAGCTATTAAAGAAGATTTGACAGGTGTAGTAGAAGTTTTTTTTAAAAAGTTGATGTTTTTTTTCGGGGGTGGGCTGTGGAGGGCTTCGGGCAAGCACGTACAAAAGAAAACCCATTATAACCAGGAGGAAAATTTTACCCCATGTTATAACAAACAAATCGGCAAAAAATTCATGCTTAGAAACACAATTAATTAGTCGGCATCTATAGCATAACATTTATTCGGACCAACCCGTTCTAGAATATTTGATGTTTTATTTGTCACAGGGCCTTTCCGAGGGAAAATATGATGGGGGTCGTTCCCCCCCGCCCCCCGTTTCGGCCCCCCCCTATTCAGAACTTGGGGCCGGATACAAAACAAGATTGCGCATCGCTGAAACGTATGTGCAGGATGAAGGCATAAGAGCTTTATAAAAAGTATTGTGCCCCAAATGTATGCGCAGGATGAATAATGAGCTTTTTACCAAATTTTGAAATCAAAATTGTAAGTCCGCAAAAAATTTAAAACATGATTCAATTTAAGTTTATTAATCCGGGAGGCTATATGCAAATTAATTAAGTTTAACGTGTAGGCTTTTGCACAATTCAATTAAGTTTAATCGTAGGGTATATGCACAACCAACGTTTAAACGTAGGCTTTTACAACAATTCGTTTTCCAAAAAGGGTATATGCAAAAAATTCAAGTTTAATCGGGAGGCTAAAAGCACAATTCAATTCAAGTTAATCGTGTAAAAATTCAAACCCAAATTTAAGTTTAAAATATATGCCCCCAAAAAGAAATAAACCAAAGCTCCCAACGTCAAGAGTTAAAGGGAAAGGAGGGTCACTATTTTATGACAGTGGGATGTTACAGCACGCAATATCACACCAAGTACTAAACACACCCGGGTGCCCCCGCCCACTAAATAAACCCCATCGCCAATGCTAAATCAAAAAAAAAAGCCCAATTTTTAAAACCAAAGAAAACATATTGATTGATGTCTGTTTTTTTTTTTTCAATTTAATGTTCATATCCAGAGGCCCGTTTGGGTTTTTCTCATCCCAATGGGAAAACCCCCTTCCTTAGTGAAAACACTGAAAAGTATTTTTTTGGAAAAATTTCGCTTGAAATCAAATTAAATTTTTTAGGTTTTTTTGGACCCGGTCATGAAAATTGGGCCATTTTTAAATAAATTTCCCCCTTTTTCCCCAAATTTTTCAAAAGATAAAAAAATATTAAAATAATTTTTTTTAACCCATTACCCCAAAAACGTAGATAATAATCCGATGGTAATTCTAAATTTTTAGTAAAAATACTTTTAAAAAAAAAAACAGTCAAACATTTAAAAGGGCATAAATCAAACCAAAAATTTTTAATTTCCAAAAATTAAAGTTCGTTAAATTTTTAAAAAACCCTTTCAGAGGGCAAAGGAGGGGGAGGGACAATTTTTTGAAAAAATAGCCCCCGAAAAATCCAACCAGAAAGTATTTTATTGATCAAACATCCCCCTTTTTAAGGTTAAAATTTTTCCCAAAATTTGGTTGGGGGGACCTATGGGAAATTTTTTTTAATCTGATAGATCGTGTCAAAGTTTTATAAAAAACCCGAAGAATACAGAAAAACGGAGGGGAACAATGAGGTCCCCAGGTCCCAGAACGGCCCAGGCTTGATAGGGTTGAATGCGTGAGAGCGTGGTGCGGTACCCGGGACAAAAGCGGAAAAAAGTGGTCTCTGGATTAGGTTGATAGATTTTGTATACAATTTTTTAAATGAGATATTTCAATTGAGGTCAAACCCTTTTTTTCTTTGCAACTGAAATTCATAACATAAAAACCATTTAATTTTTTTTTATACACTGACAATATAATAAAGATGCTGCAATGAATCTTTTTATAATTTTTCAAAAAAATTTATGGTAAATTCAAAGAATTTAAGGATGGCTAATCAATCACTTATTCAAGTAAAAAAAACAATAATTCTAATGATGCCGGCAATTGAGACAAAACAATTTTTATTTTTAAAAAGGGAGCACCATTATGTTGTATTCAAATGGTCTGTGTGCTGAGGGTTTTTCATGATTCCCGCATGCACTGGGAAAAGTAAGTTTTTTTTTTCAGAATATCCTTACCGCCTTAGTCAATAAAAATTGATGAACATCAAAAGAGTTGGTTTTTTTTCACCCGCTCAACCTGATGGGGAAGATGGGGGCATGGTTGCCCCTCACTGCAAACCAAAGTCAGTTGTTTTTACCATCTTGGGGCAAAAAAAAAAAAAAGAAATATTTTCTTTTTGTATTGAGTCAATAAGAAAAAAAGGTTTTCAATAAGAAATAAATTTTAGGTCCATACTTAATCTGCTCATTTTCCCCCCTTATTTTGTGGGGGTAGGGGGGCATATACAAGATTCGCCAATGTATATATTTTGTTTTAGGCTAGACCCTTTTTAGGGACCCGTCCAAGACGAAATTATTCATAAACCAAAGTTACCACAACTTGGTTCATGGGTGAGCAACCCTTCTTTTTCTGAGCGATCCATTTTTTAAGGGCAAACAATTTTAATAATTATAGTAGGGAAACCCAGTTGCTTCCAAAAACCGGGGGGAAGGGAAGGGGGTATTGGGGCGCCAACAGGGACCCACGAATAGCTGAGCCACCCGAATAACTATGGCGGGGTTGATAAATTAGAGAGGTAATAGACAAATTTTAAAAATGCCCATTCTTAAATGATAAATGCACCGAATAATTACAAAATAGTTGTTTTTGTCCCAGGGTTCACAAAGAGACAGGAGTTTGGGCGGCGTTCTTTGGATGGTCCTTTTTGCCTGTAGGTACATAACTTAATTATAATTTTTTTTCAAAAATCAATAATGTAAAAAAAGAGTAATATTAAGGGTATTTAAAATGATTTTTTGAATTAGGGGTGTTTTTTAAAAAAGAAGGCTTTGATGGAAAAAAAAGCCACGGGAGCTCGAAAGGGTGGGTAACAGGGTTTTGTAGAATGGTATTTGGGGTTTAGTTCTATCGTGAAAACATTAAATACTGGGCCAGCAGACCCCAAAAACCCCACAAAAAAACAAAAGTATCCCTTTTAAATTTGCCATGACCAATGGGCTTTTTCATTTTAATAAGGGACGTTAAATAAAAAATTTTTTTAAATGTTACCCAAAATGGATTTCCCTTTATCTTTTTTATTTGATGGACCTTTCCCCAAACCAACAAAAGGAAAATTTCAAAAAACCCCGCATGGAAAGCCAAATTAAGATTGTAGGGTAGTTTTTTTCAATTTTTAATTTTGAATAGTGAAATTTTCCATTTTCAAGGCCCGGGGTTTAATTCCGGAAAAAGAAGAAAAAACTTAAAAATTTGGGGTAGGTGGGGCCTTTGAGGCCATTTAATGTATTAACACCGGATCGGGGGGGTTAACCCAAAATTCAAATAGGGGTGTTTTTTGGGCTTTTTCAAAATATGAAAATATACCATTTTTTGACCCGCTCATAACCAAAAGTGACCCCAAAAAACAAAATGAACGAAAATCCACCCTACCATTTAAAAGGCAAGAAAAGGAAAATCGGGGGGTCAATTTTTTTTTGTTTTAATTTTCAATTTGTAAACTCCACAGCCGTATATCGAATTTAAATTTTCATTTGATGAGACAATTAAAACCCCACCCCGGGCCCAATTTTTTTTTAAATTTGATTTTTGTGTTCTGACAAACAACTTGAAACAAAAACGGAAACAAAGACGGAAAAAGACAAATCCCCCCCTGGTTCCGGGGATTCAACCCAAGGTTTTGACTTGGGAAAATTTGTTCTACTGAATCCAGAAATATCAAAACCAATTGTTTAAATTTGATTTTAAGCTCATTTTAGGTGACAGGTCACACATGGTGCCCCCGATTTCAACAACGACCACATATTGTTGAGATGAGACATTTCTTTTGGAAAATAAAAAATTTAGCGGGGAAAATATTTTTTTCTTTGGAGGAAAAAGGAAACTTTCATTTTTTGAAAAAAACCCAAAAATGGTTGAAAAAGAAAAAAACTTTGTAAGAATATTTATTGTAAAAAAATAATTTTTTATCAAATTTGATCACCCGAATGGTCCGAGTCCCAATAAACCATTGGGGGATTGCCATAACTGGGGTTTTAAACTATTAAAAACCCCAAAAAAGATTATTAAATATTTTCCCCGTCAATTTTAAACCTTACCATTGCGATGAAACTTGTGAATTTATTTAAACCAAGGGTCAGCAGTTTTGACAGTTTTGGCATGGCAACCATTTAGTTGATCTTGGAACCCCATTTTTTGGTATTCTGCTGGGTTTTGGGGTTTTTTTTTTCGCAAGATAAAAAGAATATATTCTTTGGATTTTTTTTTTAAGAAAACTCAACATATCCTGTTGGGAAGTGGCTTGAAAAAAGGGAAATTTCACTATTCAAGAGATACTGATTTAAAATTTTTGTGACCACGAACACAACGATGTTTGAGAAACCAGATTTTGAAAGTTGTCAAGAAATCAAAATGCACTTAGCAGTGTGAGATAAGTAAAAGATAAAAGAAATTCAGTTCTGGTTCCCAAAAATCCACTTATGGAAAGCACATCAATTGGCAGGGGAATCAAGAAAGGCCCAACGAATTCTGCAGATTTAGATGATAAGTCATATTAATCACAAGGATTGGGAATGAAATTTTCTGCAAGTACTGGAAAAAAGAGGACTGGTTTGAAAGGGGAAATTTTGGGACCTGTCAGTTGTACCATTAGATATTTTAAAAATGAGTTTGAATCTCACCTGGTCCACATCACAACAGCCCAACAAGACAGTCAAACCCCCCGTTGTCAAACAAATCAAGAAGCCCGAATTTCAAATGATACTAGGGGCAATGGGATGCTACCATTGTAAATACCATAATGACCTTGAAAGAATCCAAGAGGAAAATGAAAGGAGAAGAATTATTTTTCTGATTCGGGGGAAAGGAAGCTTTCAGAAAAGGGGACCCTCGTCCCAATCAGAATAAAATCAACAAGGGAAGATGTAGAGAATGCCAAAGATGTAAGAAAGAAGCAATCACAATTAAGCTTTAAAAACTGAAAGATTTTGAACACCCCAGATTGATACATCCGGGGTTTAAGTAGAACAAAAACACCATATGTTCAAAATTAAACAATCTGTTTGGGGAAAGCACCTGTTTCGTAGAAAAAAAATAAATTTGTTTTAATGGAAACCCGACCACAAGGTCCGAAGGCCACTTAGGATATAGCTCAAAACGAACATGGGCATTTTTATTTGTGGCAAACGTTTCGATTTGCATATTTCTTTTAATTATCAGATTCTATGAAAAATTTAGATTTGGGGTGTTAATTTTAAAACAGTTGGGAAAAACATTACAGTGTATCCTGTTCCTTTGGGTGTTTGATATTATCTGCAGAAAAAAAAATTTAAACCCTACTGCTTATGAGCTATTTAAAGTGTATTTTTCCCCTTTAGAAAAATTCAATTTATCCATATTTCACTGTAAAACTCCCACCCTTTCAGATGATCTCATCTGATATGCAGTTCATTTCTTTTTTAATAAATGTTACCTCAAG
>CM055824.1:2276641-2288343 GCA_029582265.1 Zoroaster sp. YZ-2022
TTTTTTTTTTTTTTTTTTTTTTTTTTTTTTTTTTTTTTTTTTTTTTTTTTTTTTTTTTTTTTTTTTTTTTTTTTTTTTTTTTTTTTTTTTTTTTTTTTTTTTTTTTTTTTTTTTTTTTTTTTTTTTTTTTTTTTTTTTTTTTTTTTTTTTTTTTTTTTTTTTTTTTTTTTTTTTTTTTTTTTTTTTTTTTTTTTTTTTTTTTTTTTTTTTTTTTTTTTTTTTTTTTTTTTTTTTTTTTTTTTTTTTTTTTTTTTTTTTTTTTTTTTTTTTTTTTTTTTTTTTTTTTTTTTTTTTTTTTTTTTTTTTTTTTTTTTTTTTTTTTTTTTTTTTTTTTTTTTTTTTTTTTTTTTTTTTTTTTTTTTTTTTTTTTTTTTTTTTTTTTTTTTTTTTTTTTTTTTTTTTTTTTTTTTTTTTTTTTTTTTTTTTTTTTTTTTTTTTTTTTTTTTTTTTTTTTTTTTTTTTTTTTTTTTTTTTTTTTTTTTTTTTTTTTTTTTTTTTTTTTTTTTTTTTTTTTTTTATTTTTTTTTTTTTTTTTTTTTTAATTTATTTTTTTTTTTTTTTTTTTTTTTTTTTTTTATTTTTTTTTTTTTTTTTTTTTTTTTTTTTTTTTTTTTTTTTTTTTTTTTTTTTTTTTTTTTTTTTTTTTTTTTTTTTTTTTTTTTAAAAACAAAACTGGGCCGGGTTTCCCCTTTAAGTTAATAAACAACCCACTGTATCATCCAATTTTTGCAATTTCTTCCCATTCCGTTAAAAGTTTCAGTGTTTTAAATTATAAATAACTCAACCTTATTTAAAACTTTTTAAAAGACATGGAATCTTGAAATATCCCCTCGGTCACTATGCCGTGAGGGCAAGCGATTTTACTACTGAGGGTTTTTCAGTCGGGATATTACAAATTACATTGTTTGGCAAACAGATATCCCCTGTGAAATGGCCAAAAAGCTACATGCGTTGTCCTTTCCACCACACAACCCAAAATTTTTTAAAAACCCGGGACTATGTGTTCTGTGCCAAAATGATACAGATGAAGCTTTTCAATGCCCACAAAATCTTCTAAAGGGGCCCACAGGGAAATTTGGGTATTTGTCCTTTGTAGAAAATCTTAAAAGTTTGAGGAATTTGGATGTACATTGCCCTCGATCTAGTCCCAACAGACTTGATGATGGGTGTGGGATCAAACAAAGGGTGAAAAAAAACTGTGTGGCCCCTGTTTGTTGAAATTCAGTTTTGTTTGGAGCGAGCCATAAAGTTGAAATCTACGAAACACACATGAAAAAAACAAATTCAAACTCGACGAAAAAACCTGCTCTGAGCCAATATTTTGTGAAGAACCTGCTGGGGAAAACCGGGGCTCCCGTGTGTCAACCTTTGACCTTGATTAAAGGGTTCAGGTTCTTTATTTTCGATAAAATCTTCAAAACTTCAGATGGGCATGTAGCCCAAAACCTATCATGCAAGGGGTCTAGTAACATTGTACAAAAAGGCTCGGGAAAAAGGTTCTCAGGATCCGATGTCTCCCGGGCCCTTTGGCAGAACTTTTGCGTACATGGAAAATTTTTTGGGTCGGAAAATCCCCTGTGTTCAAAATTTTGGGTCGCTCTCTTTGGACCGCTGCAGATGGGAGGTCAGTGATTCGAGTTCCGACGCAAAAGTGCGCTTTACGAAATTCCTTTTTTTTAAGGGCCTGATGTTCTCCTTACCTTTGATACAAACCTTGGGCACCGTAAAAACGTGTGATTATGATAACGATGCAATCATTTGGCAAATGCCAAAGGTCCAAAAAGCCATCAATGTTTATTCGGGAACATTAACAAAAGGGTTTAACAAGATCAACCATCCCCTTTGCTCTCTCTTGTAAAAAGGCCAAACATCGAACAGGTTAACCGCGATGGTACATCATCAGGACCCCTCTGCTTTTCTATTTAAATTTCAACGTATTCAACATCAAAAATTACTCAATCGGGGAACGAAAGACACGGGAAAAGCACTGCCTTTTTGCTCTAAAGGCCCCGGGCTCCCGAAAAGAAATCTGGTTGATGATTCTGCCTTGGGATGTGTGTATTATGACGACTTCTGCAAATTACAGCAATATGGCAAATGGGAAAAAAAACATTTGAAACAGAAAAAGTTTGTGCCCAACTAAAAAGCGCCGAACTTTTTACCCGGGGGGGGTGGATTATAAACCTGTCCCCCTCACAACATCTTGTTCTTTCACCGGGGATTTCCATAATACAACATCCTCTTGGGGGTACTGGTATTGACCTTTTGGGGTGGTCTGATCAACAAAAACTTCTTCGCTGTACAAAGACGGTTTCTCACCCCAACCTTCCAATCCCCAGCTCTATAAAGAAAAAGGTTCCTCACCGCATAGGGCCTTTACTGATGAACGATGTTTTTGGCAATCGAAAAAGGAGAAAAAGTGGATGAACTTGGTCACTGCAGCCTTAAAAGAGACAAACTAGATGATTCAGAAAGGGTTATGGGTGGTACCAGCCCATACACAACAAACAGATGCCCACCCCATGTTCGTCCATCTTCTTGGACATGCCCCCAGTTGCCATGATAAACATTCTATGGATGTTGTCAGTGCGGCGGTCCGTTTCAATCCTGGAAATCCCTGTACTTTCAGTAGATCCCCCTTTCCAAAAGCAAATGTGGATGTGGGCCCGCATCCCCTGGGAAGATTGCATTGTTGTGATGTTTGGGGGGTCTCCATATTTAAGGAATGGTGACAATTAAAATTTTTCCCTTTTTTTCATATTTTTATCTGTTTCAACCCATTTTGTTTGGTTCCTTTAAAGCCTAGTGGTTTTGTATTTTTTTGACTTTCCTTCTTTGGGGAGACTGGCTGGATGGTATGGATGGACCAGTGTTCTAACAAAGGAAATTTCCGGGGCATCCCTCTTTATCAGGGGAAACCTGGAAAAGACCGTCCCCCATCGTCCTGCAGCCCTCCATTCTTCTTCAAAAATCTACACTGATTACACTGTGATTAGAATGCATTCTTTTGATGACTGGTACGCGACTCAAAAAGTGTTCACTTTGACTCGGGTGAAAATTATTCTCTGAATCAAACTTTCTTTGTCGCTCCTCCCAAGGCTTTGTTTTGACCCTGAAATAGCCCTGGTTTTGCCTCGATCCCCCAATTTTTCTCCGGTTGTCGTCCCCTCCGTGACATGATGTCTTTAGAACAAAACAATTAAAAATTGAGCGAAACTTTTTTTCAACAAGTCAATAAAATTTTTAGGGTAAAAAATTTTTGCCCAAAAAAAAATTATGATAAAAGGGTCAGGCGGTGCAGTTGTTTTAAAAGATAATCCGGGCTCTAAGGCGTTGGATGGTGGCAGGCCTGGGGGATTCGTGTACTGATGGGTTTTGGGGGGAACCCCTTGACAATATCTAAAGGCAAGGAAATTGGCGACACCATGATCCGTCCCGCAGTACAAAAACATTCATACGATGTCGGTCCTAAAACACAATCGAAAAACTTGGTAATCCCTTTCTTGAAACAAACAAAGATCTTCTTGTTTTTGGGTACTAAAGTTTGGGAAAAATCCCGGGGGGTGGAAACTGTAAAAATTGAAGCCAAGGGGAAACGCAATACGTCACTTCGTTGAGAGAGACTGTCTGGTTTTAAGCCAGTATCAACACAATCCCAAAAAAGACATTAAACTCTGCCCAATCCGTCGGTCCAAAATAAACTCAATCATCATTAAAGTGACTTTAACCTCTTTTGAGTTTTAATCCTAAAAAGAGACGGAGATATCGAAAGTTTTGGAGAACCGGCATGTCACCCCCATCACAAAAAGGCTTTTAGGGTTTGGGAAAAAAGCAAACTAATGTCCCGTTTGGGGGAGGGTTGAACTCAAAAGAACCTTTAACCATTGATGCCAAAAATTTTAATGGGTGCTGCTATAGTACAGATGTTGGAGGGAAAAGTTCGACATTCTGAATATAGGGTTTTTCGTGCCATTGTGAAAAGGGGCTAGGGGAAAACCACACGTTTGGATATTGTTTGGGATGTTTTCGGGCCCGATGTCTAAAAATTTTTTTCTAGACAAATGAGAGCAAAAAGGGGTTCGTAGGCAGTTGAAGGTTTTAAAACAAGATCTGGAAAGACTTCCTGCGTGTAAATGAGAAACAAATTATTCATTTCTTGACGCAGAATTCATTGTGGGAATACCCCAAAAAAAAATATACCTACTGATGGGTAGTGTTTTCTCCATCCACATTTATATCAACAGGATAATTTTCTCTCTGAAAGGACCCCGAAACTTTTGCATCAGCCATCAAAAGAAAAAGGGTGCAAAACTATTTGGGGGCACGGGCACTGTGTTGTTGTCCCAATATCTGTTATGAACAATCAAGGAAAGGCTCGGGGGGGGCCCTTTTGGGGTTTGGCCCTTTGATATATTCCCCTTCCGCATTCTCGCAAATTTGGGCCTCGAGTCCTGCCCCCCCATTTTCATGCTTTCCGGCTGTGATACGGCATGGGATGTTTGGGAAAAATTTTACCTAAATGACTAACCTTTCGGTTGGTGACCATGCCCGATAACATCACGACCAGTCTTTACTGATGCAGCGTTTTGTTGTGCTTCTTTTTTTCAACCCGTGACATTGACCTAAATGAGGGGGCAACTGTTTCAAATAAATCCCCTTCATTAGAAAATTCCCCCGACCTTTGCTTCCCCTTTTTCAACACTAAAGCGTGCATGCTTTCAAAGTAACTTTGGGGGGGTTTTGCCTTCATCTGATCATCATCCCAAAAACCCCTTTTGATTGGGGATGGGCAAAGGGCGGGTTTTGGCATCCATTTTTTGGCCGCTTAGAAGCACCAAGACATGCTCAGAGTTCTATGCTGCACATCAAAAGTCAACGTGGACCCGCAAGGTGGAAACTGGTTTGGGATACTGCTATGTGCCCCGGGGGGAATCCGAATTAAGACCAGTTCTTGCGTGTAATAAAACCACAACATTTTTTCTTGGAAATTACCTCACCTTTCCATTTATTCTCCAGAACTCAGATAACCCCGTTACAGATTTAATGTAAAACTTGATGATTCATTTTTTGTTTCAGTAAAAAAAACCCCAAAATCAATAGAAACGTCGATTTAAACATCCTCCCCCTTTTTAAAAAAGTAACTCCATAAAGGGCGAAATAAACAAAACATTTTTTCAAAAGGTCATTGTACTGTTATTATTGCGTCAAAAATGTGCAGAAAAAAACCCCAATATCTAATAATGTCAATTTGGGGTTTTTTTCCCCCCCTTTTTAATTAGCCCCGCCTAAAAAGGGGAAGATCAGATGGGTACGTCTAAAAAAAATATTTGGGTTTTTTCAACTGTAGGGTTTTTGCTTTTACCACAAAATGCACAACCCTATGGGTTAAATGGACAAAGTGCACTGATATTTTGGGTATTCAGGAAAGGGTTCCCATCAAATACCTGGGGGTTGGGTTAATAAACGTGAAGTTGGTCTTTCATTCAACAAGTGCATGTATAGCACAACTTTTTTTTAAAAAAACCCCCCTTACAATGTATTATGAAAAACAAACTTCTTGGGGACACCTGCTGCAAATAAAGTGTCCAGTGAACTGGACATTTCTTCCTTGGTTCCAACTTTCTTGAGGGGGTGATCTGGCGTACACTAAGGTAAATTATTTTAAAGTCATAAAATGGAACTGTGGGTTTTAATCGTACTGAAAGGCATGGGAAAAAATTGTTTCTAAAACGGGGGGGGTTTAATACAATGTAATATTCCTTCTATGTTTCTGTGAAATAAAAAAAGGTCCCCCACTTTCCCGTCTCGTAATCTACGCCTTTTCTAATTTGTTGAACATTTACTCGTGCCAATGGTCGCTCTGAAAAAAATAAAGGCGACGACTTTTGAGGGAACCGGACCGATTGTATTCGTAAAAAAGGGCCTTCTTCGATGACACAATCGTAATTATTCATATAATGTGTCGGGGTTTAGTTAAAATTAAATTTCCCCAGTTTCAATACTTTTAAATCTTTTATTTTTTTTTATTTAACCTTAGTTCACGATGATGAATGGGGCCCAAAATTTTCAAAAATGTGAAAAAAAGGGGAAACCTGTTGGGGGGGGGAAAAAATTTTTTTTGGAAAAGTCGACACTCTGAAGTGAACATTGGGTATTCTGTCAATCAGTGTCCCCCCTTTCCCCTAAATCCTCTTTCCTTTCACCCCCGCGTTCTTCATCTGTCTCAAACAAAATGACTCAATTCAAAAAATTGTAATACTGGGGGTTTTAAAAAACTCTTAAGCTGTTTATCTTTTCTTTAAATTGAGGGAGTTGGTAAGCAGGGTTTGTACACATGTAAATTTTTTTTCCAATGGACCCGTTCAGTTTGGACTTTTGGGGACGGTAAAGTATAAAGGTTTCCCCTTTGTGATTACAAACAAGTAAAAAAGTTTGGGCTGACATAATTGATCTTTTCAATCTCCCAAGATGTTTGATTTCAAATTAAATTTGTCGGGTCAGTTCTATAAAATCTTTATCTGTAATAAAAAAAAGTTGTTAAACAAAAAATATGTTTAAAGTAAAAAATAAATGAAAATCAGCCATCACACAATTAAGCATGTTTCTTACAAAATAATGTTTCCTTTAAGCCAAACATTTTCTTGAAGACTTTTTTTTGATTAAAGTCCATTTAACAGGAGCTCCAAAACATGCAAAAGCAATTTTATGAAATTCAACACCTGTATAAAATAACGACCTTATACGTAGCAGTTCTGAGCAACGATACCCGTTGTTGTGTTCAAGATCTTGAACCATACCAGTTTACTGTTAATATTGTTGTATTTCTGCAAGTTTTATTCTTAAATTGTTTTAAATACTTTTTCAATTTTAACATGAATACTTTTACAAACTTTACTCATCTGGTTTAAAAAAATAATAAACAAACAAGTTAAACATTAGCAAAGTTTGTTATCTGATTTGAATGTTAACATCATGTAATGTCCGAAAACAAAAACAGGCGTGTCTTTTGGTACCGCCACCAAAGCCTACATGTACATGGTAATGCAGTTCGGTGCATTATTTCAGGTTTTCTAAATGTTACCACCTCAATCAAGTTCATATTTCATGCGATTTTACATTACAAGAACAGCATTTGGAAGTATGTAGATCTAAATTAGATGGATTAACTTTACAAGAAGTATTGTAGTTGAGAGGATACATGGTTTAATTTGTTGATGGTCATTTGAATACAGAGTTTGCATTTAAATATTAATATGTTAGTATATTTCCTTCCTGCAAATAAAGCGACAGACCACTGAAAGCAAAGCAAAGCACAAATGAGGAAAAAGCTGAGATGTTAACATGATGCTTAACATTGAAACATAGTATAAGTGGTTCATCTAAAAAATTTCAGTAATATTACTTTTTCAATTTTTTTCATATAATTATTTACATCATCCATTAGTTTACATGCAATAGTTTTCTGACCCCAAAAAGCCAGTCCTACTTCATGCGCAGACAAAAACTTTAAATAGTGAAACCAGTATTTTCGACTATTTTGGATTTTAAAAACAATGTAAAAATGCAATTGGTTGTGATAGAAACTCAAAAATTGGCATAAATAATCTCTGGACTTCATGCTCTAATAACATTGACATTCAGTGTAAATTGAGCAATAAACATGAGTTAATTTCTGAATTACGAGATATACAACAGTTTGTAGTAAAACATAAGAGTGTTGTTAATTGTTCAAGCAGTGTGTTTCACAAGTTTAGGAGATAGACTTTAAGCTCAGGCCTTTTGAATTTTCAGAAATATAATTCTGTTTGGATGAGAAAAATACATGTTTGAAGTGTGTTGACTTGTTTTCATTTTTGACCCTCTTTGGTTGGACTTCACAATGGTATATGTTAAAAACCAGGAGCCCTATACGTACTTCTCTTTGAGTAAAAATATATACATACGACTAGGGAAGTGCAACATTGGTAATATTGGCTAAACTGTTTCTATGAGTATTCTTACTCTCTTTGAATCAAGATTATACATTGAAGGGAAGGTACAACATTGGTAATGTTGGCAAAACAACTATGAGTAATACTTATCTCTTTGAATCGGTATACATTTAGGGAGGGTACAACATTAGCATGTCGATGACTAACTATTTCTATGAGTATTCTTACTCTCTTTGAATCAAGATATGCATGTACATTGAAGGGCGCAAGCAACATTAGTACAGTATTGTGAACTAACTTCTATGAGTATGCTTACTCTCTTTGAATCAAGATAACACATTGAAGGGAAGCTTCTAACACGTGGTAATGTTGGCAAAACTGCTTCTATGGGTAATAACTTACCTCTTTGAATCAAGACATACATTGAAGGGAACCTACAACATTGGTATTGGCAAAACTGCTTCTATGAGGTATGCTTACTCTTCTTTGAATCAAGATATACATTGAAGAGAAGCTACAACATTGGTAATGTTGGCAAAACTAACTGTCTATGGGTATGCTTACTCTTTGAATCAAGATATACATACTGAGAGGAAGGTACAGCATTGGTAATGTTGGCACAACTGCTTCTATAAGTGTGCTTACTCTCTTTGAATCAAGATATACGACGAGGGAAGATTGCGGCAGTAGTATTATTTGGATAAACTTCTTCTAACAGTATGCTTACTCTCTTTGGAATCAAGATATACATTGAAGGAAGGTACAGCATTGAGTAATGTTGGCAAAACTGCTTCTATGAGTATGCTTACTCTCTTTGAATCAAGATATACATTGAGGGAAGGTGCAACATTGGTAATGTTGGCCATTCTTCTATGAGTGTGCTTTACTCTCTTTGAATCAAGATATAGCATTGAAGGGAAGGGTACAACATTGGTCATGTTGGCAAAACTGCTCAAGAGTAACCTATACGTACTTTCTCTTTGGTAAAATATATACATGACTAGGGAAGGGTACAACATTGGTAATGTTGACAAAACTGCTTCTAAAAGTGTTGTGCTCTCTTTGAGTCAAGACTATATATATGAAAGGAAAAAGGTACACCATTGGCCAATGTTGGCAAAACGTATTTCTACGAGTGAAGTGACATACTGTGAATTAAGATACATTTAACAATGAAGTTCCACATTATTACGTTGTGTCTATAACAAAACAATTGAAAATGCATTGAAGTTCGTTGTATTCATTCTATTGAGGAGGTATGGGAAGAGGCATTTGGATACACGTGGTTATCCAACTCACTTCTTTGTTTAACTGTAATGTACCTCGAATAGGTATTTGTGTCGGCAGCAGTGACAGCGTCTGCATTTGTACATTTTGGTACTAACCACGGTATTACTCTTATTTTGTCTGTACAATCTGATAATTTACTGTTAACGTTATAACACTGACTGACACTCATAGTGGGTGTTCGGGTATGTGCCGAAACACCTATTGTTTTATTCGGTTTTTAGGTGTTCGTTATATACTTGGCTTACCTGACCATTTTGTTCGGTTTTTAGGTGTTGGGTATATGCCCAGCTTACCCTGTGTTTTAATGGGGGTTATTTTTTTTGGGTGTTCGGGTATACTTGAAACACCTCTTCATTTAATTCGAGTTTTAGGTGTTCGGTGTGTGCCGAAACACCTATTGTTTTGTTCGTTTTTTTGTTTATTTTATTTTTACTTCTTCTTCTTCAAACTATTGACTGTTCTTCTTAACTAACCTTCTTCTTCTCCCCGTCTTGTCCGCAAACAAAAACATGCCAAACTTCACATGAACTTGAAACTTGGCATGTACTTAGAACTTAACAAGTGAATGAAACTCAGTTGTTAGTGACCCCAGTTTGACCTTACTTCCTGTCCAAACCGGAAGGTCAAATTTTAATATTTAAAAAATCATATCTCAACAACCACAACTAATTAAATGGACATTTTTAACTATTGTATGGGTGTTAATTGTCGAAAATATTTTATAAAAACATGACCCCAATTTGACCTTACTTCTATTGTCCAAACCGGAGGATGAAATTTAACGTTTAAAAAATCATATCTCCAAACAACCTGAGGTAATTCACAATTTTTTGTACCATTGTGAGATCGTTGCCAATAAAAGAAGTATTTACAAAAAAGGCTACCATTTGACCTTACTTCCTGTTCAGGCTCGAAGTCAAAGTTTAATATTAAAAAAAAAATAATATCTCAACAACCACAAGAGGTAAATTCACAGACTTTGTACCATTATACAGATTACAGTGGTGCAATTGTAAAAATGTTTACACAAAGATTACCCCAATTTGACCTTATTTCCTGTCCAAACCGGAAGTCAAAGTTTAACATAAAGAAAATGTTATCTCAACAACCACAAGAGGTGAATTCACAATTTTTGTACCGTTGACAGATCGTTAATTGTCCGAAAAATATTTCCAAAAAAGGTGACCCAATTTATTGCCCACTTCCTGTCCCAAAACCGGGAAGTCAAAGCTGTATTTAAATGAAATCATAATCTCAACAAACACAAAGGTAAATTCTTAATTTTGTGCCATTGTACCAGATCGTTGGTGTCAAAAAATATTTCCAAAAGGTGAACTATTGACCTTAGCACCTGTCCAAACCAGAGTCAAGAAGTTTAATGTTAAAAAATAATATCTCAACAACCACAAGAGGTAAATTTACAATTTTTGTACCATTGTACAGATCGTTAATTGTCGAAAAAATATTTCCAAAAGGGAACATTTTAATTTGACTTCTTTTGTAATCACAACCGGAAGTCAAAGTTTAATATTTAAATAAAATCATATCTCAACAAACTGGAAAGGTAAATTCACAATTTTTGTACCATTATTGAGATCGTTAATTGTCAAAAAATATTTCCAAAAAGTTCATTAATTTGACCTTACTTCCTGTCCAAACTGGAGATGAGGTTTAATATTTAAAAAAAATAATATCCTCAACAACCACAAGAGGAATCGAGATTCTAATTTTGTACCATTGTTCAGATCGTTAATTGTAAAAATATTTACAAAAGGTGATATTACAATTTGACCTTACTATGTCCAAACCGAAGTCAAAGTTTAATATTTAAAAAAATAATATCTCAACAACTACAAGGTAATTCTGATTTTGTGCCATTATACAGATTGTTAATTATTAAATATTTACACAAAGGTGACCCATTATTGACCCTTACTTCCTCATCCCAAAACCCGGGAAGTCAAGAGTTCTTTAACATTTAAAAAATCATATCTCAACAAGCACAAGGGTAAATTCACAATTTTTGTGCCATTGGCACAGATCGTTAATTGTCGAAAAATATTTACAAAAAGGTGACCCCAATTGACCTTACTTCCTGTCCAAACCGGAAGTCAAAGTTTATTGTTTAGCGTAAAATCATATCTCAACGACACAAAGAGGTAAATTTCACAATTTTGTACCATTGGTGGCCTGAATCGTTAATTATTAAAAAATTATTTCCAAAAGGTGACCCCAATTTGACCTTACTTCCTGTCCCAAAACCGGGAAGTCAAAGTTTAATAGTTTCAAAAATCATATCTCAACAACCACAAGAGTTAAATTCTGGGTACAAATTTGTACGCCATTATACAGATCGTTAATTGTCCAAAAATATTTATACCTAATTTGACCTTAGCTTTCTTTCCAAACCGGGAGGTGAAAGTTTCATGTTTAAAAATCATATCTCAACAACCACAGGAGGTAAATTGACATTTTTTTCCA
>CM055824.1:2288843-2307128 GCA_029582265.1 Zoroaster sp. YZ-2022
GGGGAGAAAACAAAAAACAGAAACGATCAACAACTAATGATCCTTTTCCCACACTACATGAATATAAAATCTAAATAAATTTTTTGAAAACAAAAAACCAACTTTACGGTTCGGTCCGACAAATAATAGGCATCTCTTGATTTTTGGGGGGAAAGGGGCCATTTACAGAAAAACCCAAAAAGTATACACTCCTATTGGATTCAAACCACATTTTGTTTAAAAGATAAAAAAACCCATCAAGCCACCCCAACTCCTGTTTCCTTTTTATTAAACAGATTTCCTTAACACTGTTTTTAATCAATTTTGTGGGAAACTTGTCAAGTTCAAACATCCTTCTTTTTTAAAAAACTGTGCATAACTTTTGCAGCGGAAAAGGAAGGGGATAAATGTTTTTCCCAAAAATAAAAAATTGTAGGCGTGAAAGGGGGTGGCTTAGGGGGCTTCACCCCCATTTTAAAACCCTTTGATTTCTTTGAATTGTTATTTGAAAAAAAACCCTACAACCCCCCAAAAAGTGTTTTAAAAAAATTTTAGGAATTTTTTTTGGCAAGCGTCGTGAGATTGAAATTTGACACTAAGACCTTCTGAATTTAAACACTTTTTTACTGACGGGGGGGCCCTCCCGTCCGAGATCCTGTGTGTTTTTGGGGTTTTTTTAAGTTTGAAAGCACCAAAGGTTTCATATTACGTCGGGAAAAGGGAAAAATCAAATCCTTACCCCGACACAATTTTCATCCTCTATACAAACTTTTTTGAAAAAACTGTTTTGGAAGGTTTATTCCCCAAAAACACATGTTGAATCAAATTTTTAATTTTTGGGGAATTTTTGGAAAAAAGTCTGGGTTTTACACAGACGGCTTCAACCAGTAAAAACGTTTTTTAAAAGGGGTTATTAAACCGACCAAAATTTAATACAATAAACATTGAGACTTGATTTATATCTTGTCTGTGAACCACGGGTCCCGACCCCCCCGGGAAAATGAAAAAAATCACCGGGGGCCCCGGCAGGCAGTGGTATGGGCCCCAAAGTGTTAAAATTGAGTTTACGCCTTCCAAAACATGCTGATATCAATGATACATAGGCCAAGAAAACCAACTGCAAAACCCCCAGGGAAAATGGAAATTTTTAGGGACGGTGGTCTGTTTTCAATGATTTATTGACAATTTAATATTGGACTGATATAAAACACACATTTGAAGAGATGATACCCTTGAGACAGCAATGAGACGTCAGACTGTAGAACAGGTACCGATCATCGTCACAATTACTGTGATCGGCATTTGAAAGAGATTCGTTTTACTGCTGAAGAGAACAAGAAGCAAAGGTGAGTCTATCTCACTCAAGCGTAACTGTGATTGCAACAAACAATTAATTTTTAATCAAACTACATAACTTTGAATTAGGTCGCTTCAAATAGCCCATCTGTATGCGTGTTTATTCATAAGTATCTGTAAGTGAAAGGGTACATCATCAGTAATTACCAGATCATCAAATTACTGAATTATTATCTAAAAACACTTGATGTACAACTATGTTCCTTCCTCCATGATACAAGTATCAATCATCCTGAGATATTCTTTCGTCTGAAGTATTCCAGAAAACAGGAATTATTAATGTCTAAGTTTACAAAACGTTTCCCGCACGTCAAACAAGTTTCAATCCCGCATCTTTTGACGTAATAACAATTCCCCGTTTTTCTCTGTAAGATGAAAACAATTCAGACAACATAATTCCTTTGGAAGACTGGTGATTTACCAACTTTACATGAGGTATGTTTTTAGATAATGAATTCATTAATTTGATAATCTGGTTGATACCCAATGTTGTTAAAGCCAATCCCCCACACACCTCTCATGGATCTGCCTGTATCAATTGATTCCAACAAAGCGAGGAAGCATTTTCCATACATTTACTAAAGTGTGTAAACCGATTTTAAAAATTACTTATTGGTTTAAATAGAGACAGTAATCCATGTCACATGACAAGACTTTGCTATTAACATCTTAGCTAGAACTCTGAAACAATTTTCATTGTATCAATAATTATCACTTATTTTGAAATTTGAAATGTTTGTTTCAGGAAAATGGCAAGAAAGGATGTTTGCTATCATCGCATGTTGTTTGCTCTCGTGATTTACTGGAGCACACGCTGCTTGTTTTGTGGCCATAGGTGGGTTACTTACGTTTGTAAGTGTGGGATGTTGGTCGTCATCCTGGTTTTTTTTTGGATCTTAAATCATGAAACAGATCAACAACTTGTGATCCATGCCCAATATAACATGGAAATCTGGTCATTGTATCAACACAAGGCAATATTCCTGCAACTCACTTTAATTGGTTGGTCTACACATAATATAGGCATCCTTGATTCTTATGGGGAAGGTATGCATTACAGACATTCAACCAAGTATACCTCTATTGTGATTCAGAAACCACCTTATGGTTAGATAAAGTCATAAACCTTATCGAAGCCATTCAACTCCTGTATTTCTTTTTATTGGACATGAATTACCCATACACATAGCGAAAGATAGTTCCTACTGGTTTAAGACGCCCATTGTTATGATTGTTGGTGTTTCCAGGACAGTAATAGTTACAATTGCTGCAGCATGTAAGAATCATTGTCTTCAAAGTTAAGTTTAAATGTGTCGAACTGTTTAAATGTCCGAACTGTGTTTTAAATGTGTCGATTTAATGTTTAAGTAATGAACTGTTTAAATGTGTCGAACTGTGTTTAATGTGTCTGAACTGTGTTATATGTCCAGCTTTGTGTTAATGTGTCCGAACTGTGTTTAATGTGTCTGAACTTTGTGTTTAAATGTGTAGAACTGTGTTTAAATGTCCGAACTGTTTTAATATTATCTGAACTGTTGTTTAATGTGTCCGGGCATGTTTAAGTGTCCGAACTGTGTTTTAATGTGTCTGAACTGTGTTTAAAAATGTGTCGAACTGTGTTTAAAATGTGCCCAACTCTGTTTAAATGTGCCCGAACTTTTTTAAAATGTGCCCGAACTGTTTTTAAAATTGTCTGAACTCTGTTTAAATTGAATTGTTTAAATTGTCTGGTGTGTTTAAATGTGTCCGAACTGTGTTTAAATGTGTCTGAACTGTGTTTAAATGTACTGTCTGAACTGTGTTTAAATGTGTCTGAACTGTGTTTTAATGTGTCTGAATTGTGTTTAAATGTGTCCAAACTGTGTTTAAATGTGTCCGAACTGTGTTTAAATGTGTCTGAACTGTGTTTATAAGTACTGTCTGAACTGTGTTTAAATGTGTCTGAACTCTGTTTAAATGTGTCTGAACTGTGTTTAAATGTACTGTCTGAACTGTGTTTAAATGTGTCTGAACTGTGTTTAAATGTGTCCGAACTGTGTTTAAATGTTCCCAACTGTCCTGAAAAACTGTGTTTAAATGGTCCGAACTGTGTTTAAATGTGTCGAACTGTGTTTAAATGTGTCTGAACTATGTGTTTTAAATGCTATCTGAACTGTGTTTAAATGTGTCTGAACTCTGTTTAAATGTGTCGAAACCTCTGTTTAAACTGTACTCTGAACTGTGTTTAAGTAATGAACTGTGAAATAACAATCTTGCTACCCCATAAAACAACATTAAATTTTGTTTATTTATTGTAATACCAGGCGGCTGGGCATACAGTGGGATTTCGACGAGAGAAGTGCAGGCTTGGTGTGATGCGGAAGCATGCATCACTACGCGTAGTGAAGGAACAACCACGAGCAGGAATGCCCGTACAGTGGGATAATTAATTAAATGAAACGAAGGGAAGTTCAGTAGTGTTAGAAATGTTGGTTTCAAACAAACTCATGCTATTGTTTTTAAGTGTTTAAAATTAATCCAACAGAAGTTAACATTAACAATTAAATCCGATTATTCATTCATTGCCGCTTCACCATCAATTCAGCATCAATTCATTTATTCAATTTAAGTCGCGTATACATTTTTTGGTAGATTGTCTATAAATTCATGCGTACTCGTTACTGGGAGAAGTGAAGAGATATATAACAAAAGCTTATTTCATTGTGTCGTTAATGAGAAAATAATCAAAGTGGGTCCAGATTGTTCGTTGTCATTCTAACATGAATTAACATCTATAGAAGACAACAATTAATTTGCAATAAAAAAAATAATTAGGATTATTTCATAGCTCCACATCACTGACAAACATATTTGCAGATAATTGTCAAGATAATTGATTGAGGTTTTTTGGGCCTCGAAATGAATTTGAGATTTGGTTGCAACTGATTCATAGTGTTGTAGAGATTCTTGTCATGTTTCTTTTCTGAGTTCTCAGACGAATAAGGCAAGTTCAAATATTGTAGCTTCCAACTAGTTTTCGAGCGTTGCACTCTGTATTCTGGTGAAGGGCAATACTTTGTATTATTTAAAATATTCCTATAATAGTTTAAGACGTTAAAATATAATACTGGAACAACAAATAAAAATTTAATAGACAAAATGTTTTAGAACTGAACGGTGGATTTAAAGAGCTGCTAAGCAGTGAATTTTGCTAAGTAAATATGTTTGTAATGCTATGGTCCCACAGAGATTTCGACTCTCTAGATCGTGTTTCGTCAAGATTTTAGATTTTTTACAAAAAAATTTCGAGAAAAGTCGAAATAGTCTAAAGGTCTAAAAAATCGAAACTGTCGAGATTTGTCGAGGATTTGTCGAAAAAAATCATTAATCGAAAATTATTAAATCTGACCAATATTTTTTCGATAAGTTTCGATCGATTTATCGAAATTTTTTTGTCAACATTTATCAGAAACTGTCGAAATGAAATCGAAATAGTCTTAACAGTCTAAAAAGGGTTCGAAAACCAGTCAGAAATAAATCTAAACTCTCTAAATAGTCTAAACAATTGTTACAGTAAAATAAATCGGAACATTTGTCCAAATTTTTTAAAACAATCGAAAATTAATCGAAAAAAAATCGAAATCAATCTAAACAGTCTAAACAATTAATTTTGTCAAAATACCGGTGAAAATAAAGTCTAAACAGTCGAAAGTCGTCGAAATAAAATCGAAAATGAATCCAATGTCGAGAAAATACCAAAAATAACAATTTTCTCACGGAGAAAACAGATATTTTGTCGATGATATTTATACGAGATTTTGACGAAATTATTTTTTTTAATATTTAAAAATCGAAATATAATTTTCGACAGAAAGATCGAAATATTCCTGTGGGACCATAGCATTAAGCTTAGTATAAACAGACTACCAGTCTCGTATATTCCAAGCAGGTGCTTTCTACCGGGTACCATATATCACTGTCATTTATTCATCTGTAACTGTTTTGCCGTGTTTCATTGATGGTATAAAGTTAATAAAATAAACAATAACAGTTATCTGATAGCGTTGTTTTGTTGCCATACGGTGGGATCAGGATACTAGCTAGGAAATGTAAAATCGGTGATAGTCTTTTATTTCCACACTGTAAAAATGATATTGGGAATTTAAACACATTTCTAAACACTTTAAATTTTATCCACTTTTTCACATGTTGTAGCTCATAGATTGTGTAACTTTTTCTGTGATGTGTGTTTGAATGCTAAAGCAGGTGTCAAAAAGCTAAACACACGTTTAGCTTTGTGACACAGCCTGAAGATAGCCGTTTTATCATTTAAACACAGTGCATTCCCTAAACGCGTTTATAAATTGTTGCTAAACATGTGGAAAAAGGTGGGTACAATTAAAGTGTTTAGAGATTGTTTAAATTCTAAACACACCGTTACTAAAGTGTTAGGCCAGTCTTCCAACAATTTAAACAGGGATCTTTTGTATTTTATTTATTTATTTTTAGGTGATCCTCTTTAGAATAAAATGCGGGATGTTTAAAGTATAAACCCCATCAAAATTGTTGTTTTCACCGTTCATGTTCTGTAAAGAAAATTGTGGATAAATAATTAGTTTAAAAATAATATATATAAAAAAAAATTACTTTTAGTTCTGTTATTTAAAAAATAATAAATAAGTAAATTGTTGTTAGATTAAGAAAATCATTTCCTAGGCAGACGTCAATAAAATGATAGGATGAAATAGCTCACAACTACTAGAGAACCTCTTGAATACCAATTCGATCCCACGCCGTGTGCTTGCTTAGCTCCTCTAAATAATTGTACCAAAATATGTACATATCACACTCAATAATCTAGTTTGCTGTGTAATCATAAAATAATATTAGAGCCAATTTAAATTTGAATACAAGAGAGAAAACGAAGACAGTCTCCTGAAATGAAATGTTACGTTTTTATTTGTATATTCTAAGTTAATTTCTGTGTATAACTATGCTTGATAAATACCAGCAACATTTAACAATCTGTATAATGTAAAAAATTGCAAAAGCGACGCTATTTATGATTGGTCTGTTAAAAATACTAAACACGAAAATGCTGATACAAAGGATAGGACAACTAGACGGTCTATTGTGGTGCATAATCGACACAATGTAGAGGGCAGCATGGACCAAATTCCTGTATACAAAGTATGGTGGCTAAAGAGGCCTCACAAATCAGGCAAATCTTCATGCCTTTGTGAAAAAAGTCGTTTTTAAAACATAGCGCAGCAGAATTCCAATCAATCCAGCAAATTTTGAACGCAATTGGACATCGTTTCATAGCACCAAAAAAAAAAAAAACGCTAGAGATTCAGAGTTTGTCTCGACACAAGCTCTGGGTGTTCAGGAGGGATGTAAAGATCAAATTACAGGGTCTTTGTTTTAAATATTTTGTGACAATTAACGATCTGACACAATGGTGCAAAAAATTTTAAATTTACCTCTTGTATGGTTGCTGAGATATGATCTTTTTAAATATTAAGCTTTTTGACTTCCGGTTTGGACAGGAATACAAGGAGTCAAGTGGGGTCCTTTTTGTAAATATATTTTGACAATTAGCGATCTGTACAATGGTACAAAATTTGCTGAATTTACCTCTTGTGGTTGTTGAGATATAATTTATTTAAATAGTAAATCTTGACTTCCGGTTGGACAGGAAGTAGATCAAATTAGAGATCATCTTTTGTAAATATCTTTTTGACAATTAACAGGCTGTAATAGTATAAAATTGTGAATTTACCTATTTTTGGGTTGTTGGGGAAAAGATATGATTTTAAATATTTAAACTTTGACTTCGGTTTGGACGGGAAATTAAAGGTCAAATTAGGGCAGTCCTGCTAATGTAAAATATATCGACAATTAACAATCTATACAATGGTGCAAAAATGTCAATTTACTACTTGTATTGTTGATATGATTTTTTCAATAATGAAACTTTGACTTCCGGGTTTTGGACAGGATGTGAGTCAAATTAGGGTCACCTTTTTGTAAATATTTTTGACAATTACTGATCTGGCTATTGGTACAAAATTGTGAATTACCTCTTATAGTTATTGAGATATGATGAAAGTTTTAATATTAAAACTTTGACACCGGTTTGGACAGGAAGTAAAAGGTCAAATTAAGTCATGTTTTTTAAATATTTTTGACAAGTAACAATCTGTACAATGGTGCAAAAACTCTGAATTTACCTCTTGTGGTTGTTGAGATATGGTTTTTTATGTTAAACTTTTGACTTCCGGTTTGGACAGGAAATTTAAAGGTCAAAATGGGGTCACCTTTGTGTAAATAATTTTTCGACAATTAACAATCTATACAATGGTGCAAAAATGTCAATTTACTACTTGTGGTTGTTGATATATGATTTTTTTAAATTTTAAAATGGCTTTGACTTCCCGGTTTTGGACAGGAAGTAAGGTCAAATTAAGTCCTCACAACTCAGGTTTCATCTACTTGTTAAGTTCTAAGTACATGCCAAGTTTCAAGTTCATGTGAGTTTGCAAGTATGTGTTTTTTGGGGACAGACGTCGGGGAGAAGAAGAAGAAGAAGTAGAAGAAGAAGAAAGAGAAGAAGAAGAAGAAGAAGAAGAAAGAAGAAGAAGAAAGAAGAAAAGAAAAGAAGAAGAAAGAAGAAGAGAAGAAGAAGAAGAAGAAGAAGAACGAAGAAGAAGAAAGAAGAAGAAGAAGAAGAAGAAGAAGAAGAAGAAGAAGAAGAAGAAGAAAGAAGAAGAAGAAGAAGAAGAAGAAGAAGAAGAAGGGGAAAGAAGAAGAAGAAGGAAAGAAAGAAGAAGTAAAAAGAATTTAAAAAACGTACAAAAACAATAGGTGTTTTCAGGTACATGCCGAAAACACCTAAATACTCAATTCCGACGCGCAGGTCAGAGGCGACGCGCACCCAGAGACACACGAAGTTCGAATCCTTGAGGATGGGTTTTTTTATCCGCGTCCCCACAACCACAATGATTTTTGCCTGGGGATTGCAATGCAATAATCCATCCAATAATAATTCTGCCAGGCTTGTTATAAAATTAGGTCATATTTTTGCATACCGGTACATTTTCAACCGTGCATAATAATATAAATTTTAAAAAAAACACCTGGTGAATGTAGTACTATAATTCTCCATATTTGTTTTTTTAAATATGCCTTACATTACATTACAGAGCATCTAGAATATTAAATCTTCAGAGGCCTCATACAATTCCATTCTACAATACTGAATCACGATGGATTTTAGCCAAATGTTTTTTTTTCCAGCCGAATACTCATGTAACACTGTCAATTCCCAATATTATTTTGGTGTTAAAAGTATTTCCCTAAACAGACTCAACAATATGATAGGATGAAATAACTCACAACCACCGTTCATATTTCTGTAAAGAAAATTGTGGATAAATAGTGTAGTTTCAAAAAAATATATAATATATTTTTTTTTAACTTTGTTCGTTATTTAAAAAATTAAAATAAATAAGTAAATTGTTGTTAAGATTAAGCTTTCCCTAAAGCAGACTCAATAAAATGATAAGATGAATAACTCACAACTACTCATGAAGAACTCCTGAATGAATTCGAATCCACGCCGTGTGCTTGCTTAGCTCACTCTAAATAATTTACCAAAAATATGTACATATAATACTCAATAATCTTGTTTGCTGTGTAATCATAAAATAATATTGAGCAATCGATTTGAATAAAAGAGAAAAACAGAGACAGTCTCCGCAAATAAAATGTTACATTTTTATTTGTATATTCTAAGTTAATTTCTGTGTGGGTACCATAATTGCTGCGAGGGCCAAATTGAACCCAGCCACTGGGGATGTACAAGCCAGTGCATGTGAGTGCGGTCCCAAGCCCGGATAAATGGGACGATTGCGTCAGGAAGGACGTCCGGCGTAAAACCTATGCCAAAATCAAATATGCGGATCATGATCCGCTGTGGCGACTCTAACGGGAGCAGCCACCAAGTTAATTTCTGTGTATATGTAATAAATACCAGCAACTGTTTAAAGGTACACACCGCCCTAAAAGTGCAAAAAATGGGCTTGATAAAGAGATGATAGATAATCATTTTTGGAAGGTTTTCTTAAAACAAACTACGTCCAGGTATCAACATGTAATTACCGAGAAATGTCCAAAAAACAACAATAAGGTCAAAGGTCACGTATACTCATTTCCAGTTGTCTACATGACCACAGCAGAAACCTGTACAGCAATTGCCGATTGTATTTGAAACTAGTACCTCTGCATTGCATACTGTTGTGATTGTAACAAAGAGGAACAAGGTTCCAGTCTGTACATTTCTGTATATGTTGTAAACACAGGAACGATCACAGAATTCCTGGATTCGATTGTGACCAGGTGCACGTCGACATCCAAGAATCATCCAAAAGTGATGAAAATGCCTAATAGCAAACATTAGACATTGGATCAACTATGGAGAAAGGCATAGACTGAACAAACCAGTACTTAGCAGCATCTGTCACTGGACATACTGGATTCTGGGAGACACATCTCAATCATGATCAACTGTATTAATTTATTACTTATATTATTACTTTATTAGGTTGCATTGCTATTGATTCATTTGGTAGACAATTACGCAGTGTACAGGACTGTACATGATGAACACAATCATGACAATGTCCCTAGCAATGATGTGAAATTGCCTAACCCTGATTACATACTCTACATATTTGACAGAAAAAAATGTTGAAAGGGGAAGCTTTAATTTTGGTTTCAGAAATTGAATTCTCATATTCTCAAAATATTATCAAACATTTTATTTGAATAAGGACACAGGCCTTATGACCAAATTAATTTATCCGAAGTGCTTTTATCTTAGAGAGAGAAAAAAGTAATTATATAAAAAATACAAAAGTTACCAGATATAACTTTGTGAAACACGAGGGGAGCACCTATTTTTAATACATTTTCTGGGTTAGTTTTTATGCTATTTTTCGTGAGATCTAATTAACATTAGTTAACATGTTACAGGGTTGAAGTTAATGTTCATTATCAAATACCAATGATAATTGTTCCATTTAGTTTTAATAGTTTGTTTATTAAAAAGGTGGATTTAGTATTGTTTTTGCAACATGTATAGCAGTATTGGCATTTCAGTCCAAGAGAAGGGGTCTGTGATAACCACCTTTCCATTCCATATCAGTTAAATAATATTTTACCTTTATTTCACAGTGATTGTTGTAATGTTGATACATTTATTTAAATCCTAAGCCCTTACTCTCTTTTTCACTCTTAAATCTTTTCAGAAAGAGGACAGAAACATCTTGCTACTTCAGCTATACAGAATTGATGCTGGGTGTGATTCTCGACATAATGGCTTCCAGTCTTCGGTCAATGGAATTGGTAATTTGGAGATCAAACATATGTCTGGAGCCCTTACATTTGTGTTTGTTTGCCCCTCCCCCTCCCCAGTTCTTGGGATTCTATAGTGCTGCAATGATTGTTCAAATAATTTCAGAAAGCAATGTGTTGGTTCATCACAGTGGCAGTACATGCCATACCGAGAACTTGGGGGGCAAACATTTTATTCCAAAATTACGATTCCCAATGACAGCCCCTGAATGTCACCCATTCTGAAATGTCACTAAATCGTAAATACAGAGCTACATTTATTATACAGATTGATTCTGTTTTCTTGTCAACAAAGGATCATGGTTGGGTTCATTTACACTAAGTCATTTCACTTATTACATTGTATGAGGCCATACACTCATTGTTAGATTCTTTATAATAGGTTAAACAAGGTCAACAAAGTGGTTTCCAATTGATTGTGGGGGGGAGTGTAGAGGCAAAAGTCAAATCATGAAACCAAATGGACAAATAAAATAAATATGTGTTTCATTTTATTAACCCAATTTTACAAGCACCCGTACAACTCTTAACAGTTATTTCAATGTCTAAACATTTATGTACAAAATGGCATCTGATCTTTTAGCTTGTAATTTTATAGATTGGATGCAGCTTCTGAACATTGCCAAAAATCATGTATACAACCTTTGAAAATGTAAAAAGCAATGTAGAATTTGTTTTCAAATTTTATAAATGATTTTAATTATTTGCAATATAGGTGAAAACAAAGACAATTTATAAGCATGTCACAATAAGGAGATTAACTTGATTACTATCATTGTCAATTTATCATTATATTTTTATTCATTATAAACTTGAGTTGAAAGTGAAGTATAATATAAATAAAAAGATCCTCTCGGTATATAAACATGCAGTCCATCTATTAAAATTTATTTTGTACAAGACTTAATACCAAGACATAAATACCAACGTTGGCTTCATCTAAATCTACCCAATTTGAAGGGTTTTTTCCATAAACAAAATGAAAAGACGAAGCAATTATTAGATTTAGTAAAAGGTGGATGTAATTACATTTAATTTTGTTTGAATTGTCAGTTGGCTAATTACCAATTTAGCAGCAGCGCTACTCTTCTGCCGTTGGCAGGGGAAAAGGAAAACACGGATGCATTTTCTTGCAACTTTATCATGTAGTATTATATTGAAAACATTTTCTACTGAAAGACAAATTAGCTGATATCCATACAAGCTTTGAAGACTGCAGACATTGGCGTGACATAAGCTGCATTGTTTCTTCTCCACCCAACTGCTATACGGCGGTGCTTTTGGAGTAGACCTCTGTGATACCTGATACATGAACAGGGATGAAATGCACAATTATTAGACAACACCTATTATGTTCCATGGAAAGCGAAAATTAGTGACAGCCTGGAAATGGAAATATCAAGAATTAAGACTCTTCTCTCACGGAATAACTTTTCCTTGGTAAAGAAAAACAAAAGAAAAGGAAATATTTATATGCTCCTCCATGCTTCAGTGTCTTCAGCAACCCCCCGCCCCCCAATCAATTTATTCCCCCACTTCCTGTCCTTTACAATTTGAAATAAGTTTAATCCGTTCTACATAAATTGTTACTACCAAAATTGTGACTTTATATGCCCATAATAACGCTGAATAAGTTGATCTGGCTACCTATATATTTGATTTATCATCTGGCATGGTTTTGAAAGCATGTGTTGGGCTAGTGTCAATATCATTATGCATATAAAGAGGTTTGTGTTGGTGCCATGTAACTTATCTCTACAGTTTAATAGTCTGGCTCTTAGAATAACCAGTGGTGAGATAACTTGAAATTTCCATCGGTATACTAAGATCATCTTCATCCCCCTCAAGACAATCAGAGTATACTGATTGAAACTGTAAAGTAATGTCACTGCCAGTTCTTCCTCAGAACCAATGCTATTTACTACTCTTGAAGAATAGTTACTCTTACCCTCCTGTTCTTCAACCATGTGAAGCCTCAAAAGATATTTCAACATTTTCAAGGTAGTAGAATACTAATAGAAGTAATTTGTTTGAGTGTGTGTGTGTGTGGGGGGTTGAGGGGCTGTCAATTGCCTTGAAACATTTTGTATTATACCTGCAATTTTTGCTTAATTTTTTGAGGGTCTTGAAAGTAGGACATGTCCTCTTTACTCCTAGAAACTTTTGATTGGATGGCACCCGTAACAAACCTGAAGTTGATATGAGGCCTAGTAGGTAATCTTCTTGAGAAAACTCTCTTATTCAGTGGAATGTCTGCTAGTAAGTGGGATGTTGTAGGATTAGTTTACTGACCCCCCATTCACATACGTATGTGACATGATGAACTGAGCATTCATCTCTGTCCCCATCTCCTTCATCTCATCTATAAGACCAAACATGAACAAACATAATGTATATAATCTTACAAAAGAAAGATTACGTTAGACTGATTACTCTAACGGTTGAGAAATACAAACTGACCACAAAGACATAAATAACAAAATAGCCAGTAATAGTGCTTACATGTAAAGCTCACTTTGACTGATTAACAGTGCTACAATACCTTATCATTCACACACACAATTCAAATTATAACCAATGTTGTACTTTCCCTTTAGAGGACAACGGTCACTTGATCAACAAGGGCATGGAATCGGGTGCTAGTTTTAGATTATCTTGGTGACTGAAAATAATATCCCACATGATAAGGTCCATACTATCATTGCTGCTGCATAAATGAGCCAGTAGTTTCAGTCACTGTGTTCATCTTAAACTAGGATTTTGATACCATGCCCTGTTGAAAGTCTGCTCGATCGTGATGTGTCCCTTTAATATGGACAAGTTAACATTAAAGATGGACTTCTAACGGAATAATGATAAGTGCTGTATTGCTGTTTTCGTTTCGAGGAAATGTGTAATGATTACTAACATATTATTATTATTCAATAAACTTGTTCCTTCATGGCAAAAAAATCAATTTGATCGGCGTTCTACGACCTGAAAAGCCCAGTTTCGCAAAGCCCTCAACTCATGAATAATTCGCCACTTCGTGTGTGACCTTAGCACCCATGACGCTTTTGTTACCCGCCCACACCCGGCAGTCGATCGTGTACTGCTTGTGCATTTACCATACATGTGCGGGAACAACGGCGGATGAGCGACATCTTCTAGACCGAAAACGGCGAAAATGTCCGATAGCAGCGAATATTGGGAAGATCACGGTATAGATGGGGAAGAGGAGTTTCATATAGGCACTTCTGAGGATGATGATGTCAGCTGTAACGATGGGGAGCTCCCCAGGACGAGGAGAGAGGCGAAGACGATGACGAACAAGTCCAAAGTACGCCGTGGCGCTAGAACCATACCGGTTCGAGCCACTTGCCTTTCTGCAGTTGACTTCAGCCCAGTGACGGTGATCGTCAGGGCCCAAGACGACGTGAGCAAATCCTGATGATAGACGACTAAACACAGACTGGTAACCCACAAAATGATTTAATGAATGAAATACTGAATAGTACTTCGTTTGATCAATTCATTTCTGCTGTACAAAAATAGTTGTAGGCTGCCGCCAGCAAAAACGCGAACAACGAACATGATGGAGACCCAAGGTACATAATGTATTACAATTGTACATGTGTACAATACATGTTACAGTGGAAATTTTGGAGTAATTACTATGTCTTGCGTATTATGATTTGTTTGGCAATGGCTGGCAGTATTTATGAAGACATGATAGGAAAGTAATCACTGCCTCAAAATTCAAATAAAATCATGATCTTTACCATCATGCTTAACAGCATAATTGACATTAGTCTTTCCTTCAAATCAAGGTTGCCCAGCCCCTGCACAATTAAAATGTTTGATACCTTACATGGAAAAATGTATTCCTTCGTGATGTACCTGTCGCCAGATCAGTTCATGGGGATGTGTTCAAGATCAATTTTAAAGTAGTGCAACCCCAATGATTAAGTTACTAAAATTATATTTTTCCAAACTTGTTTTTTTGTAATAGGTACTACGTGTGGACATTGTGTTCTTCTGACCTTCGCTCACCAAACTGTATATGTTGCAAGAAGTTGAAGACAGAGAACATGATGCAGCAGCTGGACATCAAGTGGATAGATCCCAGCAATTGCCTTACCAGCCATGATTGGGTTTGATGCGATCTGCCTCCACCCAGAAGTGCTTACAACAGCGTATCTTCAGAGATGCAATTGAAGGGAACGCTTGACCAGTAAGTGATTTGAGTGTTGACTGAATGTACAAAGCCAATGTACCATCAATTTCAGTGTATTTTGAAACAATGTCAGTTTTAGATGATCTGCATATCAAGCAGATTACTTTTGATTGACCAGAATGAGCACCAGTGTTGACTTCCAGACATGGAGGAAAAAAATAGATTTTTTCCTCCGTGGCAAGTAACCGCACACAACTGAATATGACCTTGGTTGACCCACGTGCATCTATGTCTTGTGTACATGCATTACATGTATATGATTGTTTACTTTGATCATGATTGCCTTTTGGTATGGTTATAGTGTTATAGCATTTTCAGTTTCACATGGTGTTAACGTAAACAATATCGATACTCCACCATGCAAATCCCACAAATCTTATGTTTATAATTTTGTCACAGTTTTTGTTTTGTTTCACAGAAAATATCGCCATGTTGCATATCGGCAAGTGGTGAGGTGAATGATAGGGTTATCTTGGGCCGTTTCAACCGGGTGCCACCTGCCATCATGTGTAATGGACGCAATCCGCAGGACGTTCCCAAACCTGATGGACAGTGCGAAGGATTTTCGTATCCACCACTGGATTAAGGCCGATTTGCTTTGTTTTATTTTTTAAATTGTTAACATTCTTCCCAAGTTATAATGATCTGGAGGGGAGTTGCAAAATTATTTTGTGCGTTCATAAACCATGATCAATAGCAGGAATCAATTAAGTGTGTATTTCATTTTTTGTGCTCTTTCGGGGGAGAAGTTGATTAATTTAGCACTAATGTAAGAAATAAACTTGTTTTATGTTGCCAACAATACACTATAGGTAAAAAACATTACAAATTCAGTATGGCAGAAAGATGGCACCAAGAACTGAAAATTTTACAAGACCTTAGTACTTTCAGATAAATGACATTAAAATATATGTATGTTGCAAAACCCAACAATTGAGTTTATTTTTGGGTTAAAATATCAAAATTAAAAAAGTTGCCCTATATGACGAAAACAAGTATATGTGCAATCCAGTACATACTTGTTTGGAACTTGGCCGACTGATGCAGCAAACCGAACTGGAAATCCTTTGAAATTCGTTTCACACTTGCTGCTCTTTTTCCCAGGAAAAACTTACAATCAACATAACTCTACTGCTGAGCAGGTTCCAGATTTTCTTGGATTAAAAGCTAATTCAATTAGGTTTTTGGCTTTGCATCACAAAAGGGAGGAGTGTGACAAGAAGCTAATATTGTAAATCTCATGCGGTAAATCTCATGTACTTCACCTATAAAACTTAAAACTTGTTCTGAGTGTACAGTGGCAATAACGTCGGTGTAAAATACAAGAATAGAATAACAATAAATGTGTGAGCCAGCCTATGTCATTCTGTCTTCAATCAAATATTAATTTAAAAAAATGTAAAGGTGTATGTAGCACCGTCCATTTGAATAAAATATCCAGGCCCTTTAAAATATAATAAAATAACCTAAAAGTAACAATATAAGATTATAAAAGATTAAATACATGGGAGCCAGACAAAGTCATAAAAACAGGCAAATATCAGCGAGGGCGGATCCAGGAATTTTGGCATGAAGGTGAAATCTTTCGTGTATTATTATTCACGAACTACCATTCCTTTGATATCGCAGGATCCCGCGGAAATTGAAAAAAATGAGTCTCTGGATTCTTAATACTATTTCCCAGGTGCATCCGCAACAACACATGAAGTCGGCATTATAACTGGTAGACACAACGTCGAGAAAAAAGCTTCATAAAACTTCATGCCTCTGCTGACGCATGAAAACGCATGTATAATATACACGGAAGTAACATGGCGTACTTCTGTTTACTCTCGAATTGCTCATGGGTTATCGTCATCCCTTTTCGCTGGTTTACAAGTCCGCTGGTACTATATCGTGGATTTCACCAGTGGATTTTCAATGGGTCTTTGTCCGGAACCAGTGCAGGGCGGAAATTTCTAAAATCGAAGAAGCGGGGTCCTAATTTTTCAGTCAAATTGCAACAAAATTATAAAGAAAAACATGACCACAACAATAAATTGTTGCCTGAACACAACATAAACAAGGTTCGATAGTCAATTTAATACAGAGTTCTCGTTGTAGTCCATCTTCAAAAGCATGCTGGGGAAAAACCTGAATGCTACAAATTCATTTTTTCTAAATGAGAAATTGTTTCTGTAAATCTGATTTTGTTTGATAGAAAACAAATATTTACATCAACCACGTTTTCTATATACACAAAGTGTAGGATGAAAAAAATAATCTGAATCAATCGAAGATTTACTCTACCTTAGCAATGCTTTGGGCTGTGAATACTGAAATGGAATCAGGTGAACTCTACATGGTGTTGATGCAAGTGAAAATACTGGCAGTGTTTTCTCATACTATAAAACAAGGCATAACAGCTAATGAAATAATGGTGGATATGATAGACATGGTGCATATTTAAAAATCAATTAAATATAATTTGGGTTCATTTACAGTATTTCACTTGTTACATTGTTAAGGCCAAATAATTTTTTGTCTTTTTAATAGGTTAAAAGGTGAAAGGGTTTCAATTGATTGGGGGGGAAACCACAAAAATCAATCATAAAAAATGGAAAAAAAAATAAATATGTATTTCATTGTTTTTTTAGAAATTTTCAAGCAAACCCCAAATCTTGATTATTTCAATTTTAAAATTTTTGTACAAAAAGGGATCTGATCTTTACGAATTTTTTTAGATTGGGTGCCTTTGTTTTTAATCATTTTCAACCTTGAAAATTTAAAAAATGTCTTTTTTTCAAATTTTTTAAATGATTTTAATTATTTTCGTATAAAAAAAGAAATTTTTAAAAGACAATAAGATTTTGATTACTATCATTGTCAAATATTATATTTTTTTTTCATTATAAACTTGGTTGAAAGTGAAGTATATTATAAATAATTAAAAATCCCTCGGGATATAAAACATCGTCCCTCTATTAAATTTATTTTTTTCAAGACTTAATGACATAAATAAATTGGTTCTAAATCTAAATTTTAAGGTTTTTTATAAAAAATAAAAAGGGGAAATTTTGAGGTAAAAGGGGTGTATACATTTAATTTTGTTTAATTTCAATCTTTAAAATTTTTGGTTACCTTCTCCGTTGGGGGGGAAAAAACGGTGGCCCTTTTTTTAATTTTTGTAATTTAACGCTTGTTTTCATGAAAGACAAAATTTTGATATCCACAAGCTTTGAACGCAGACATTACTTTTGAAAAGTGCTTGTTTTTTCTCCCCAACTACTTTGTGCTTTAGTAGACTCTGTATACCTGATACATGAACATGGGTGAAAAGCCCAAATTTTGCCCAAATT
>CM055824.1:2307628-2325377 GCA_029582265.1 Zoroaster sp. YZ-2022
GCAAAAAAGTTACTAAGGTCCACTAGATCTATCCCCCCTTTCCCGATTATTTGTACCTCATGCCATGCTACGCGCGTAAGTGATCACAAAAACATAATTAAAGTCTTTTAGCCGTATGTAAGTACACTGATATTTGTATTATTAATGACTGCTAGTAGTAGTTCCATTCAACTTCCGAAAAACCCTTTTGGATGGTAGGGCCATCTGCCGGAAGTGCTCATTAATACTTTTTAAAACTCTTTTCCCCCGGATCCTCAGAACTGCGAAAACCCTTCTGTCGTAAAGGGATTGAAAAAGGGCCTCCTGACATACTGTCTTACTAATGGTCCCCTTTCCCCATCTACAGTTCATTCCACCTAAGGATCCACTAATGATGCACTTTTTTTCATCACACAAAAAATTTCAAGACAATATTGAAAAAGGTTTTTAATCGACCTTTGCTCTTGATCTGTCTGAGCAGCATTTAAAATTATGGCATGGGTCTTCTTTAAATTCGGATTGGGGGATAACTGGTCATTTACTCCGTTGTTCAAAACAGTTTTTCACAATTTTCTGTTGTGGTTGTCCCCTTTTCTAAAGTTACATCACCTGCTGAGAGAATATATTGTACAACATCTTGGGCGGGTTCAATGATCAAAAACTCAGTCATCTCATACCCGGTAAAGGCTAAAACCATATGAACCCTCCAAAATTCCGAGGAAAACAAATGACGTGGCCTCCATCAAGATCTTTCATGAGGGAAACTCTTTGGGCCCAAAACATCTTAGCTATGACATTTGGGAATGATGAGGAAAGAAAAGTGGAACAACCAATAGTGACCCACAACCACTATTACAAGTTTTTCATCGACCCAAGGATACTGAGCCCAATTTGAACAAGCACAGTAAAACGTAAGTTTTAGAAGTCTTCAAAATGCCATCTCCCCTTTCCCCCTTAATCGGGGGTGCTTTAAAGGTAACGTTAGGCAGTTGCAAACATGGGGGCCGGGGGAGTGGAAAAGACCCGGGGGCGTCCACACTTGGTGCGGGTCTTCACCCATTGTGTTCCATTTTTTGGGGTGGGTCTTAAAAAAAGCTATACTCTGGCCGGCGGGGTCGATGTCTGGGTCGCTGTTAAAATTTTTAAAAAAGTAACCAATTAGCCAACAGGGGGGACCCCAATGATCACACTGTTCATGTAAGCCTCCCAGGAAATTGTCTTTTTTTTAACCAATCACGCCACGAAACATTACAAGAAAGAAAATGTTTTTATGGAATTGTTTGTCTGTGATGGATCTTTAATACTGGAAAAAGGTCCATTTCCGGTGATATTTTTAAATTTTTAAAGTAAGCCAACCAAAAAAAGGAAGAGTCAGGACACCTCCAACACAATGGTTTTTTATAACTGAAAAAGTTATATTATATTTGAGCATTACAATGGCAAATCTGCTTTTTGGACATTACATCGGGGATAACCACCCTGCATTGAAATTTTAATCGCACTTTTTGGGGACATTACATCGTGATATTACCATCACTGCATTTGCCTTCTCGACTAACTGATTTGATTTTAGCTATTTACAAATGGGGGCCCATATATACCGCCCTCATTCGAAATACACACAGTAGCGACTAGAAAAGGGTTCACTAACCTCCTCTCTTCCTCAATTCCTGGTTGACTTGAAATAGCCACTGCTGGGGAAAAGGCCCGCCCAATCCCTCCCCCCCCTCACCCGGGTTGATTTTATTCACGCTCGAATGAGGGTTTCCAATGACCCCCAATTCCTTTCTGGCCTTACATAGTCACGTTCGAACGGGGTTCCAACCCCCCCTTCCATCAAACCGGGTTTTTAAACAGTCACTGTTCGTAAAGGGTTTCCACAAACCCCTCTAAATTCCTGGCTGGCTTTAAATAGTCCTGTTCGAATGACAGTTTTCAACCTCCTCTCCAAAATTCAAAAAAAAATCAATCCCTTTTCCTTGACCAAACTGTATAGGTTTCCCCTTTCATACCCCCTAAAACAACTTTTTTGATAATTTTTTTTTAGTTTGAAATTTTTTGTTTGGGGCAGAAATTATTTTTCTTTTTTTAAATAAAAAAAATTAAATTGATTTCAAAATATATTTCACAATAATCAACTAACTTTCTTAGATATTTTTGTTTTTCCAAATTTAGGGATTGGTTGGGGTCGGAAAATGAACTGGGCTTTTGGAGAAGGATGAAGCATTGAAAAATGTTAATTTACCATTTAAAGGAAATCTGTGTTTTTTTTCAAAAAAAAAAAGGAAAATGTAAAAATATATTTTATTATATGTCTTCCGACATATTTTCGCGAACTTTTAAGGTTAAATATTTCTTTGTGTGGATACAGTTTTATCAAATTATACTTTTATTATTTTATCGTAAATTTTACCACAAAAGCATTAACCAAAACAGCAGACGGGATAGAACGTCACCGCCTCAAAATTTTTCCATCGGTGTAAATAATATATAGTTGGATCAATAAAGTAAATATTTATAATTTTATTTTTAAATTTAAACCCTACAAAGTGGGAAATTTGTGCATGTATTTATTAATTTTATTAAGAAAAAAAGCATCTTTATTTTAAAAAAATTTTGCTGATTGTAAAAATCCTTAAAAAAAAAGAACTTTATTTGGGTTTTTGTTGTCACTAGTAAAATATTTCTACAGGTACATTTATAACTTATAATTTTAAATGATGAAAATTTGAAAATATATACAGTTTTTGATTACTGGTGTGATTTAAATTTTTTTGCTTAGAAAGTATGCCCTTTTTTTGGGGAACGTGAAACTTTAAACTCCCTTTTTTTGATATGTTTTCTTATAACGTGATTGCAGAGCGGCGCCTGTTTGAAGTTGATGTTCTTTATTATTATTTATGATTATTGGTTATGCGTTAGATCCCCGTAGTTCTGAACCGTATAAAAAAAAAAAGTTGTCATAACTGGGCATCATAACAACCATTGCCCAATATTTACCCCAAATTTTTGGTACCTCCGTCTTTTTATTAACGGGTTTGCCAGACTAGTGGCGGATCGGGCACCCCGCCCCCTGAATTTGCCAATGGTTTGTCCCATGCGGGGCGGGGTGTCCTCTCCCTTCCTTACAAAATTTTTGGGGGGGTGTGAATAGGTTTCCCTCGGGGGCCGGGGTGTCCCCCCCCTCCTTAAACATTTTTTGGGTAGGAAAGGGGTTTGCCCCATGCAGGGCCGGGTGTCCTCTCCCTTAGCAACATATTTGTGGGTGGGAATAGGTTTGCCCCTGGGGGGCGGGGTGTCCCCCCCTCCCTTAGCAACATTTTGTGGGTGTAAAGGGTTTTTCCCTGAGGGGGGGTTCCTTCCCCCCCCTTTACAAATATTTGTGGGTATGAAAGGTTTGTCCCATGCAGGGGGGTGTCCCTCCCTTACTTAGCAACATTTTGGGGGTAGAAAGGTTTGTCCCAGCAGGGCCGGGGTGTCCTCTCCCCCCTTAACATATTTTGGGTAGTGAATAGGTTTGCCCCATGCAGGGCCTTTCCCTTCCTTAACTATTTGTGGGTATGAATGGGTTTTTCCCCATGCAGGCCCGGGTTCCCCCCCCTTACTTGAACATATTTTGGGTAGGAATGGTTTGTCCCATGCGGGGCCCGGGGTGTCCTCCCCCCTCCCTTAGCAACATATTTGTGGGTAGTAAAAGGTTTGCCCCATCGGGCCGGGGTGTCTTCCCTTACTTAGCAACATATTTGTGGGTAGTGAATGGTTTGTCCCATGCAGGGGGGGTGTCCTCCCTTCCTTAGCAACATATTTGTGGGTGTGAATAGGTTTGCCCCATGCAGGCCCTCCCTTCTTAGCAACATTTGGGGGTGTAATGGTTTGCCCCATGGGGGCCTTCCTCCCCCCCCCTTTACAACATATTTGTGGGTAGTGAATAGGTTTGCCCCATCAGGGGGGTGTCCCCCTCCCCTTACAACATATTTGTGGGTAGTGAATAGTTTGCCCCTGGGGCCGGGGTGTCCTCTCCCCCCTTTGCAACATATTTTGGGTTTTCTAGGTTTTTTCCCATGCAGGCTGTCCTCCCCCCTCCCTAGCAACATACTTGTGGGTAGTGAATAGGTTTGTCCCATGCAGGCCCGGGGTGCCCTCCCCCCTTCTTAAACATTTTTTTGGGGGTGAAAGGTTTGCCCATGCGGGGGCCGGGGTGTCCTCTCCCTTAAAATATTTGTGGGTGTGAATAGGTTTGTCCCATGGGGGCCGGTGTCCCTCCCCAGCAACATTTTTTGGGGTAGTGAATAGGTTTGTCCCACAGGGCCGGGGTGTCCCCCCCTCCCTTAAACATATTTGTGGGTAGTGAATGGGTTTGTCCTGCGGGGGCCGGGGTTCCCTTTCCCACTTAATTTGTGGGTAGTGAATAGGTTTGTCCCATGGGGGGGTGTCCCTCCTCCTTAGCAACATTTTTTGGGGGTTTCATGGTTTGTTCCATGGGGGGGGGTGTTCTCCCCCTTAAACATACTTGTGGGTGTGAATAGGTTTGTCCCATGCGGGGCCGGGGGTGTCCTCCCCCTCCCTTAACATATTTGGGGGTGTTCATAGGTTTGTTCCATGAGGGGGGTGTCCCTCCTCCCTTAGCAACATTTGTGGGTGTGAATGGTTTGTCCATGCGGGGCCGGGGGTGCCCCTTCCCCCCCTTACCAAATTTGTGGGTAGTGAATAGGTTTGCCCCATGCGGGGCCGGGGTCCTCCCCCCCTTTAGCAACATATTTGTTCGTAGGAATGGGTTTTGCCCCATGGGGCCGGTGTCCTCCCCCCTTAGCCATATTTTGGGGTAGTGAATGGTTTTCCTGCAAGGGCCGGGGTGTCCTCCCCCTTAGCAACTATTTGTGGGTGTGAATAGGTTTGTCCCATGGGGGGGGGTGTCCTCCTCCCCCTTAAACATTTTGTGGGTAGTTCATAGGTTTGTTCCATGGGGGCCGGGTGTCCTCTCCCTTTTAAACTATTTGTGGGTAGTGAATGGTTTGCCCAGGGGGGCCGGGTGTCCTTCCCCCCTTAGAAAATATTTGTGGGTAGTGAATAGGTTTCCCCCATGCGGGGCCGGGTGTCCTCCCCCCCTTTTAAATTTGGGGGTGTGAATGGTTTGTCCATGCAGGGGGGGGGGTTCCTTTCCCCCCTCCCTTACAACATATTTTTGGGTGGAATAGGTTTGCCCCATGCAGGGCCGGGGGTTTCCTCTCCTCCCTTAGCAACATATTTGTGGGTGGTAATGGTTTGTCCCATGGGCCCTTCCCTCCCTCCTTACAAAATTTGTGGGTAGTGAATGGTTTGTCCAGCAGGGCGGGTTCCCCCCTCCTTAGCAACATATTTGTGGGTGGGAATAGGTTTGTCCCATGCGGGGCCGGGTTGCCCTTTCCCCCCTCCTTAAACCCAAATATTTTGGGTAGTGAATGGTTTGCCCCATGGGGGGCCGGGTGTCCCCCTCTCCCTTAAACATATTTGTGGGTGGGAATAGGTTTGTCCCTGGGGGCAGGGTGTCCTCCCCCCCTTAGCAACATATTTGTGGGGGGGAATAGGTTTGCCCCTGCAGGGGGGGTGTCCTCCCCCCCTTACAACATTTTGTGGGTAGTGAAAGGTTTGCCCCATGCAGGGGGGTGTCACATGTCCTCCCTCCCTTAGCAACATTTTGGGGTAGTAAGGTTTGTCCCATGCGGGGCCGGGTGTCTGTCCTCTCCCCCCTTAGCAACTTATTTGTGGGTAGTGAATGGTTTGTCCCATGCAGGCCGGGGTGCCTCTCCCCTCCCTTAGCAAATTTTTGTGGGTAGTGAATAGGTTTGTCCCATGAGGGGGGGTGTCCTCCCCCCCTTAGCAACATATTTATGGGTAGTGAATAGGTTTGCCCCATGTTTGGGCCGGGTGTCCTCCCCCCCTTTGCATCATTTTTTTAGGTGGGTTTTCCCCATGCAGGGGGGGGGGTGTCCTCTCCCCCCCCTTAGCAACTTTTTGGGGGTATAAAATTTTTTTTAAAAAGCAATAAACGATTACACAAATTACAGAAAAAAGCCCATGAAATCTCCCCTGGCCAAGGATGTTGATGGATGTTTTTACCTGTCTCTTTGGGTATCTTTAAAAAGTTCTTAGATTTTCCCTCATAACATGTTTTATTTGCATTTAATCCCTATGTAAAAACCCCTGAATCGCGAATCAAATAAATTGCAAAAAATTTTTATGGAAATTTCCCATTTGAAAAAAAATATTGGGGTAGATGACAAAAAGAAAATTTATTTTTTTAAAGAGATGTTAAGGGAAAAGACAACATAAAGACTTGGGGGAAATTTTAATTCGTCACCAAGCCACATATATTTTTTTAAACATGAAATATTGGGATATAATTTGTGTGAAGGTTACTAATTTAGAATGGACAATGGGGAAATTTTGGTAGGGATTGAAGGGGGAAACTTTGGGGTAAGTCAAAAAAGCTTGTTTAAAATTTACGGATAAGCAATCCCAAATGTATTGATTAAATGTCACTCATAAAAATACAACACAGAATGTTGCCTATTTGATGCTGAAATAGGAGATAGCTGAAATTTGGAGAAAATTTTTCCCGTCATCTTATCCGCACAATGCGAAAAGGTTTAATTTCTTTCATCAAAAAGGATGCTGAATTTTATCAAAATGTAATCGCAAAACCCATGCTTAAATACATGTTTTTCTTTCCTATCGGGGACACTAAATCAGGCCCAAATTATATCAGCTAAACCATCACCCAACCCAAAAATAGCATCCCAGACGTATCAGGGGGAAATCGGATCTTCTCTCCCCGTTTGTCGGCTTCTACCCCGTTTTTTGGGACCCCTACACAGATATCAAAGTCAATATCCTCCCCAGCCCAAAGAAACTCCCCATCCAAAAGCTGTGTTCGCGGTAAAAAAGGTAAACCAAAATTGTCAACATTTCTAAATAAGGTAACAATGTAATATTTAATTAACACTTATTGGGGGGCGGTCTCAAGCCCCTGCTCACGGGTCATGTATGTTTTTTGTTACCCCAGCGAGCTGTTCGCATTGGGCTTTTCCCTTTTGTTAACAATGTTAACACGGGCTCTCCCTATCATCACCCTCACTTCGGACACACTTTCCATGGGGATTAATCACAGTTGAAGATTTTTAAAAAGAGTCCCAGTATATGTACTGAAATCAAAAAAATGATGGCCTGTTATCCAAAAACGGCCCAAAATCTGAGAGGAAAATTATTTTAAAAGATTGACAGGAAATAAAGATTATTTACAAAAATTGTTTGGGGTCCTAATTAAAGTTCTTTACATAAAAAGATTTTCCAATATTTTTGATATCATTATGTCAAAATTTTTCTGGATCAAAACTTTAAATTTAAGCAATTATTAGAAGGTTATTTGAGCAATCTGATGTCACTTACAGGGTGTACACCATTGATAAACGAAAATTCCCCATCCTTTATAAGAATAAAAAAAGAGCCCCTTTCATTGTGTCATTAACAATGAAAATATAACAAATAAAATAATTCTTTTTTTATTCTTTTTTGAAAATGATAATATATTAAAAAATAACATCACAAAGGTGTTTAAACCTTAATAAAACAAAAGGGGAAACTTTTGATCCTGTACCCCATTTAATTTCGTTTGTTCACTATCAACAAGAACACATATAAAAGGGACCGACGTGGTAAGATGACAATCTTTTAAATTGGTAAAACAAGCCCCGGGGCCCAATTTTTAAATCCCAGTCAGATAATCGAAAGAGCCTCAAAAGGGTTTAAAATCCCTTTAAAAGAATCTATTGATGCCCGGCGACCAGGAAGATGACCAGCTGCTTGAAAATTTCGAAAAAGTTGTATGCAGAAGATACTAACTCCGGAAAAAATGATAAACCGGGGAAGGTTGTGGAAAAATGTCCCCCCCAAACGCCACATGACTGACAAGGGCAGACAAAATCAAACCCCAAAAACCGACCCAAAGTCAAAATTTAAATAAACCCCGTTAAACCCGGTATGGAACCCCCTGCCAAGGCATGGTCCGGACAAACAGTTTCAGAAAATGCACATGCACTGTATTGGTGAAAAAATTGTGCCAATAGTCAGTGTGATATACAACTGACTCGGCTGACTGGGTAAACCCCCATATAAGGTGAAATCCCAAAAATGCGATGTTGTGGCGGTGATTGGGGCGCCATCCATAAGGGAAAATGTGAAAACGGGGAAATCAAACCACATTAATATAGACAATGAGGCGCTCTGTTCCCTAATGGGTTCTTGTTTGGGGACAATTATCACACAAGTAAAAATTTACTACAAACAAAAATTGGGGGTCAAAATTGGGGTTTTTGGGCCCTTTTGGGGGTCGGACAAGTACAATAAATAAGATCGTGCCGGGGGTTTCTAAATTTTTCGGGAAAAAATTAAGACTTTCCAAAAAAGGAGCCATCACACATTGCTGGTGATTTTGCTTCCCTTTTTGTATTCAGTCTAAAAAGGGCCCAAAACAATCTTTTGGGAAATTTAATAAATTTTTTGCTTATTTCCATTGAAAATTCCCAAAAAGGGAAAAAATCAGTTCCCTGAATTAATTCGGGCAAAAATCTTCATGACAAAATCGACTTGTAAAACCGTCCCCTTCCAAAAATGATCGAACTTTTTTTTGGAAAAAAAATTGTTCAATTTTCCTGATTACCTTTGGGGTTCTTTTGTCCTGGGGTTTCAACCCCCCCAAAAATAATAATAATAATGAAGCTTTTTAAATTTCCTTTTTTAAGACAAAGGCAGAGTCATGTGATTACTGACGACTCTTGGATAGGGTTGGTTCAGTGCAGTATAAGTAATGTGATTAGCCCCCCACAAAAAAGGGTAAAAAAGGAAAAAGGTTATGGATTGGGACGACTCTGTCCCAACAATTTTTGATGTTGCTCTAAAATTTAAAAAGTTTTGCTCTCTTAGAGATAGTTACTGATAAAATTATTTTAAAATAAAAAAAACACTTTTAAATAAAACAACCATTTAAGCCACAAATGTTTTTCTGACCGGGTAAAGTCAGATTTAAATTGGGGACTTGCTGAACACCACCCATAGTGCCCCAATTCACAGAAACAAACCCCTTATTTTCAACATGATACGCTACTTGGGGTTGGGGTGAAAGGGAAAGTACATAATTGGGTGGGCAATGATCGTTTAAGGCTGTTTTCCATGTCAATTATCTTGATTTTCAAACCTGCGTTTTTTTTTTAAGACCCTTTTCCAAGAGCAAGGACATTCATGTACTTTAAAAACAGACAACAGAAAATTGTCAAAATTCAGAACTATCATTACAAAATCCAGTCTCATTTTACACGCTGCGGGAAAAGCAAACCCCAACACGCTCCAGTGTTAACACACAGGGCATAATTATAGATAATTATAACAATAACATTTTTTTTTTGTTTTCCGTAACATTGAACAAAATAAAATCAAAAAATATAAAAAACTCTTTCTATTATAACACGTGATACTTTTTTTATAAAAATCACTACCAAGTTTAAAAGCATAATGCCATGCGCTATAACATGGAGAATGAGAAGCAAAACTTTGGGAAAAAACCCCTTTTTAAATTCCTTTTTACGTCAAAAAACAGAAAAAGGGTTGTCCACTTCCCCCCGAACGGAGGACAGGGAAACCCCAAACCGGCGAAAGTGAGACTTTCTTTGTATAAAATGAATGTGGCCAAAATTCCCTTTTTTAGTTAAATGAACACCAACTGAAAATGATGCATGGGGCATGACCTGGGAAATATGGTTCTGTGTGTCTTAAACATGCGGTCAAATGTATCATTGGAAATTCAGTACTTTTTGACATTTTGCGTCAAAAAAAACCATTAATCCATCCCAAAAATGTATCTTGGAATCCTTTTCCTGGCTTTTTAATGATGTTTACACTATCCTGGTCAAACAATAAAGTCAATGCATTTCCCAGTTGGTTTTTTAAAAAGGCCCCTTTACCAGTGATAATATTGCCTCAAGGAGTGATTTCTTTCCCTTTCCCTTTCCCCAGGCAGACTTCACCAATGGGGAGATCATCTCCTTGATGGCCGCCATTTGTCGGAAAACCCAAAAGTCAACAGTTCATCAGCCAATTTTCCGATCATTGATCTGTTCCTGCTCTGTCGAAAATAATCCGGATCTGTAGTGGGTTCTTGAATGATTTGAGAAGGAAAAGCCAAACACGCTGAAAAACCGCAGTGCCCGTCCAAAAAGTTGCCTCATAATGGGGGTCACCCACTGATTAAAGATTCAAGGCATATTCAATATGGACCCCGTTTTCCAATACCTTTTCATGGGACGTTAGTATCCGGATGGGTTATTAGTATTTAAAAAAACGAAAAGTTGGTTGTTGCTTTATTTTGAACAGGATGTCAAACCATGTCCTTACTTGATTTATATCATGTTACTGTGGCAACTAAAAAAATTTAAAGTTCTTTCTAAAAGGACAAAACAATAAATCGACAAACCAATTGGTGGTGCTGTACGGTTCCCCATGATAAACTGATAAACTGATAAATAAAGACACATATCTTATACAAAACCTTTGGAGGGCAAGGGGTTTATTATTTTTTAAGGAAATGATGTTGCCCACATTGCAAAAGGATCTGAGACAATATCTCGTTTGATCAAAAAACCCCTTTTTGATGCATATCAAGAAGGGATATTGAAAGGGACATATATTTATAATTGAAATTTGCTTTAGAAGAAACTGATTAAAAATTGAGTATGAAAAATTATGGGAACCATGGTTGATTTGTGTTTCCCAAAAAAGTGGGCAGGTGACGAGGTACACTGTAGAATTAAGCAAAACAAACAAAAATAAGTTTGATTGGGAAATTTTACCGAGTTTTCGTGACACAGGAAAACGTTCCCTCCTTTGACTAATCTTGATGGAGGATTTATAACAAACTCGCCCATATTCATACTTTAACCATTAACCAGACCTTGCCCCCCTTTTTTTCAAATTATTTTGGGGAGGTATGGGTGTAGCCTTAGTTAAAATCGATCATGAGAAATTGAACTTTTGTCCTGTTCTTTTCCGAAAATCTAAATCCCCTTTGCTACGCTTTTGGGTGACTTTCCGGGGCCCAATTTTTATTATGAGTTGGGTTTAGTGTTTACGATGTCTACATTTTAGTTCATGTATTTAACTTTTTAAATGCTTTTTAATGTTTTGTATGTAAGGTTTACCATCATAATGTAGCTTCAACATTAAAATTTTTTTTTCTGTTTTATTATTGTGATACATTGGTTTAAAATTATATGTTTTACAATTCATAATTCAGTAGTTTTGTGGGGCACTTAGCCATTTTTTTTTCCAATTTAACAAAATTTTTTTTTTTAATCCATCTTTTTATTGAATTGTTTTTTTAAATGGTTGAGAGTCACTTTTCCACCTGCAATGATTGCCCCTCATCCGCCCTTCTCCCTACTCTGCATGGGGGGGCCTCGGTGTAAGGGACCCTTTCGGGCAACGGGAAAATTTTTTGATTCAAAAATCCCCGTGTGCGTTCTGAGTGCTTCATGATGACTTATTTTACGTTCTTGGGTTGCAAAAAAAACTGTGGGAAAACCCCCGTTCAGGGGAAGCCAATTAATTTTAGATCTTATATTGTAGAGTATCAAAGTGGGGTTTTCAAAACTGTCGTCCCCCACCGACAACTAAAAAAGTTGGGGAAAAAATGTCTTTCAACGGGCCCCAATTAAAAAACCCACTACGCCAATGGATGGGAAAAAGGGGGGTGATTGTTTTCCAGTCTCCCCGGACGCTCGGTGTAGCGTTCAGCGCTTTTTTGGATATTTGTTGTGTTACAAGACAAACGGTAGGCTGTACTCATGTCAGGACAGGCTAAGTATTTATTTCTTTTTTTTTTATTTTTGGCCCTCAAAAAAGTTGGGGACATTTGATATCAAAATTTTATAATGTCGGGTTTTGCTAAAACAATCGTTGTTTTATTTAGTATTTAAATTTAACTTTTTTATATGTTTAATTGACGTTAAAAGTTGTTAAGTAATTTGGTAAAAGTCATTGTAATGCAGATCCCTTGTTAAATTTTATTTATATTTTGTTTTTTTAGTATTATATCTTTTTTTGTGTAATAAAAAACCAAACCGACGGAACATTTTGATCCCTCGTCCCCCAAAAATGACTGAAAAAATTGTAATTGAACCATGGATGTATCAAGAGTTGAAAGGGTTTGGTTCGAGAAAATGATGGTTAAAACTGACTTTTTATCAGTATTAAACCCCCTCGTCAAGACAATCGAGTATACTGATTGAAACGTAAAGGTCAAACCATGTTTTCAGTGAGCCCCTATTCAAAAACATTGGGGAAAATTTCATGGGAGAAAACTCTTTTACCTCTTGAGAAAATTAATGGTGGGAAACCCCCTTTTTACAAATCATTGTGGGGGATATTACGGTGAGAACCCACTATTTACAAATCATTGGGATATTACATGGGAGAACTACACTATTTACAAATCATTGTAGAGATATTATGGTGCTCTTTAAAATATAAAATCCTTTCATTATTTCTTCCTCCATGTAAATTTAGATTAAATATAGTTGTCAACAAACTCAAATCAAAAAATTTATTTTCATAATTGAGTCATCTAAAAATGTTTTGTTTTACTTGTGGGGATATTTTTAGTAAAAAAAGTTTTTCCCCCAAAAATTCCAATTCCCTTTTTTTCCCGTGGTTTCCCTCACTATTGAACAATTAACAATGTTAATTTGATAATTTGTTCTGCTCCCCTTACTCTTAATTATCTTTTAAGACAAAGCAAATTTTTACATAACGAGGGGTAATAATATGAGGTTTTTATTTGAGTATATATTTTTATTTGGAAACATTTTAAAAAAATTTTTTTTTTTTTATTCGTTGGTTTGTTTGTTTGGTGTTTTTCCTTTTTAAATGTGATTTGTATTTTCCTTGTTTCACATCTTTGATTATTATTATCATTTTCCAAAAATGGTGCTGTTCCATTTGTGTTTTTCCGTTTGTGGTTTGAATCAGTCTGGCTCAGTTTGACCCTGGGGCCGGTTGTGTCTATCTTTTTTAATTTACCGGTACACCCCAAAAAAAAAAAAGTCTTTTTATTAAATATAACATTTAAATTCGACCGATCCCGCGTATGAGACCACATTTAAAAAATTATATTATTTAAAATTGTTAAATTTTTTCCCAAAAATCATTATTGGAGGGTAAACGCCCTTTTTATTAATTCATTCTGGGTGAAATTTACCATCCTTTTCCAATACTTTTCATTCACCCAAAGAAATTTGTTCTTCGGAGACTCTCTATTACTTCTGTTGCGTTTGTAAAAATCTCACATTGAATTCGGTGACGGTATTTATGCGACAATCCTTCGAAAACAAAATGTTTTCCATTTAATAATTCCTTTGGAATATAAGACCCCTTTAATGAAATAACCATACGTTTGAAATGTGTTAATTTTGGGAAAAATTTGAAATGCGGCTGAAATTCAAGGAGATTTGTCGAGAGTCATGACGGCAATATTGAAAATCTAACGTTAACGATACCCAACGACGCGACGCCGGTTGTCATCGGAAATGTTATTCAGTATTTGACTGATTCAACTCGGCAGAAACAAGCTGTTCTTGCTAAACAGAAACGAAAAGCTTCTTCGACAGCAACAGGTAAGCAAATCTTTCGAAAAATTATTGGGTTATTGTTCAGTGTTGTTCTGACTCGGTGTCAAAACTTGCATTTAAACACAACGTCAACGCGAGACAAGACATTCTGACATGTCTGAAGTTATTATTTTTCCTACACCAAGACCAAGTAACATTAGGATTTACTTCAAAACCAACTCCCAACAAAAGAAGAAAAGGGACAGAATACAAATAAACTATAGTTTTTATAGGATGGTTTCTGCATGGCATTTCCCTTTCCCAGATTATTATCCCAATATGACCAGTAATTTAACATGTTTAAAGGGTAAGGTTGTAGAAATGAAAAAAAGTCAACTCGTATCCAAGTTATCACTATATTTCTTCCTCGTGTCTCCTCATTTCATTTTTCTTCTATTAATACTGAAAATTAGGGTAGAATGCCAAAGCCAACCGCCATTTTTTCTCACTCATCATTACTAACAATGTTGCATGCATTTCAGGCATTTTTTATACGATGATTTTTGTAGTTGGTCCCCCCCAGTCATGTCAGTCTGATCTTGTCAACTCCCCAATTAGTGACCTACAAAGTGCACTGAACTTTGTACATGTAAGGCATGTGCTAATGATGTATGTCTGTCCACTGCTCTAATCGATGAAGAAGATGCAGATGATGATAACAAGGTTGAGATTGAGGTTGAGGAAGGGGATGCATATGACAATGAGAAATTTGAAACTGACTAATCTGTGAATAATAATGATAATTTATTGTAAAAAATTCTTCCTCTTTTTTAAGAGTATTTAAGGGTGTGTTTTCATACACAATTTATATGCATGTGGCTCAATCTGTAAATACAGGAGCCAATGGTGAATTCAAAATATGTACACATTTTAGGAAGTTTTTCTCTTTAATGTGACATACATTTTTGGTGAAAAGCGTGCCTTAATTTCATTTGAAGAAACATAAAAGTTTGGTTGAATGTTCTGTTAAAGTATGTACCTACATGTATATGAAGCCTACTCAAAACTGCTAAGAAGTAAAAAAGAAGTCTTCTGAAATTAAATGCTGAAGAGAATTTAGATTTGGTGTCCCTGTTACATGTGGAACTTTTCTATATCTCCTGTTAGTCCATGCCACTGTAAACCATTCAAATAAGCAATAGAGATATATAAGGCCTTACAAACATGAAAAAAGTTAATGTCAAACAATTTTGAAATTCTGATACCAATGACACACTTTGGACCCTTAATTTATAGAATGAGCCATGTACATTTGGGAATTTCAAATTTTGATTTATTTTGTATCTAGTTGTTACGACTTTCAACAACCATGATTATTCATTGATAGAGTTGTTTGTTCTTTTCAAGCTCTGTCACTGGAAAACAATTCTCCTTTACAAATATGTTTTTTTTAACATCCTGTACCAAAAAGAAGTCAAACAACTAAGAATTCTAGATGTTTTTGTTTTCTAATTACATTGCCTATACGCGCTGTCATTATGCTGGAAAGTTAAGTTAAAAATTCCTTGCACATGTTAAATCTTGTACTTAAATGAAATAATTATATTGTGATTTAGATATTGACCATATACACTTCATTTAAAGTGAAAGACATCATTGGTATTTTAGTAACTTACGTTCATTGCAATCATCTTGTTTTCATAAAATATACACTCACGGAATTTAAAAACGAATCAACTATATTTCTCAATAAATATGTATAACTTATATGCAGTGATAAATTGAACCATAATTGTACATAGCACTTTTATTGTGTCAGTATGATGTGAAAAATTGCACCATGCTTCACTGAGAAAGTATTGATTAAAATATCATAAATTGTTAACCTATGTTCTTATTTTCACTGCAATAATCTGCTGTTGAAAAAAATGAAATATTGGGATGATGCGTTTTTAAATTCCGTGAGTATATAAGACTAAATGTTACATATTTTACACATTGAAAACAATTTGCCAAGCCAACTTTTGTAAATTCAACATTACAATTCATGTTTTCTCAGAGATGGAAGGACTTCAGAATTCTGACTAATCTCGGATAGTTTTAAGAAACCAAATCATTACATGTACATTGTAATCAGATTTTGGGTCATACCAATTTTGCACTCTAACTTGATCAGAAAAGGTAAATTGAAATAAAATGTTATGATACTTATTTGTTTGCTAAACATTTATCATTATGAAAATCAACAATTTAATACATTAGATATAACATTGACATTCAGTTTGTAACAATCTGTAATTGGCAAACCTTAAATGCACTTATCACAAAGGTTGGGAGACAGGATATTTTTAATGTGACAGTCATTAATTTTGAATCAGTGCCACTTAAATTACATGTCATATATTATTTATACATCATGTTTTTTTTTTACTTATAGTAGATTTGGTGTTTCATGAAACAATCTGTTCTGTGAAATATTTGTTTCAAAAGGTGCTACCGCTTGAGAAAACAACTATTTAAAACTCGTAGCTTTGCATGGTAAAGAGGATAAGTAAGACTAATTGCGGTGACACCATGTGAAATTCTCAATTGAGTAGTAATTAGTTCTGAAAAGAACTGGAGGTTACAACTCGTCGTTTCAATCAATAAGCTTTGATGTCTTCAGGTACACCAAGTAATGTTTTAAATAATATTTGATTAATTTGGTAATTACGAAAGTGTTCTGCCTCAATAATTGTTGTAAACAAGTATATTGCACTGGGCCCTATACATTTTTCAAAGGCACTTCATGTACACGTACATGACTTGTTCATAATTTATATAAGAATAAATGAGAATTTAACTTTGTCAACTATAAATACACAATGTTTCATAATTTATTGTTTCTTTCTTTTCATTTAACAAAATATGCAAGTGAAATTGTTAAGACCTACATGTATAGTTGTTTGAGGGGATGGAGTTCTGCCTAAATGAAATTAAACAATGTTCAGTGCATGTATTCTTAAATATGGCATATAAAACAAATCAAATATTTATTTTAAATAAAATAAAGAAATTAACATATAAAACAAACCCCATAATGTTTACATCACTGAAGGAAAGATAGCCATGTTTGTGAGCATGGTGCACCATTTATAAGACTGCATAAACATTTTTGGTCAAATGAGGGCGCTGTTTTTCTTATGTTTTCTTTATCCTGGATTTTAGGCTATTTTAGACGAGAATCACACTAAAATGTGCAACCGTAGTGCTGGGATCGATTGGATTCTTTATAAGTAATATCTCATCTTCCATTTAAGACATAAATCACCGTGTACCCAGCCGAACCAACAAGAATCACTTTCTGAAAGGATTTCTGTGCCATGCCCCACAGTCTATATGGCTTGGTGATATTTAGCTGGTGGCATTGTTTATCTCATTGGTAGCATAGCCTTTGGCTATTGTTTCTTTGAATTGGGCTTCGGAAGTGATTGATTCATGATGTTTATGAGATTTCTGAAATCCCAAAGTTCGTATTTAGCGGCTTCCACATAGTTATTGAGTGTCGTACTCTGTGTTGTGTTTGAATGCCAAGTGATCAGTGGCTTGAACGGATGTGTTTTGGATGGTTTATTCTCAATTTCCTCTGGAAAATGTTGATGTCACTCAAAAGGGTTGAACGGGTTGGTGTAGCAGGGGTTGGACCGAACATTGAAACCTTTTCCAGGAGCATTTATTTTCAGTTTGAGATTGTTTTGCTATGGATGGGTTTGTAATTTGAAGTGTTCTCCTAACATTGATAATAAGAGTGCTTATGTGAAAACCGTTTTGTTTTCTGTTTTGATTATGCGTCTATTTGCTCTCTTCGTTAGTTTCCGTGTTGCCATTATAGATTATTAATATAGTGTTAAATAATATATACTTCTATTTGTATTATATTATTAGATAGATAGTAAGTTTGACATTGGCATGTAATCGCTCCATTTTGAGTTGTGGTGGTCCTGAAACGGACCGGTGGAATATGTATGGGTTTATGAGTTTATCTCTCGTCTCTTTGCTGCTTGTGTCACCTGTTCAGGTCGGTGACGAAGGTGTACAAGTTTTCTAGCTATTCGCGAAACGTTCTTGTCTTAAATGTTCCCCATTTTCTTTTGGTTTTT
>CM055824.1:2325877-2361354 GCA_029582265.1 Zoroaster sp. YZ-2022
TCAAACCTTCATCCATTTTAGATTTCTCTTCATTATGTCATATTCTGCATGCGGTTTGACAGCAGAAATAACATTCATGTTGAATCTCTGGTGCTTAATCTCGATTGACAAAAGCGGAAGAAATAGTTTATATAGGGGCCTATAACTACTCATTGCTGGTCATTTGCAAAAAAATGAAATAAGCAAAATGAGCAAATGAACAGTGAGATGAAATGAGCAAATGACGTGAAATGAGCAAATGAGCAGCGAAATGACAAATGAGCAAATGAGCAAATGAGAAACAAATGAGCAGTGAAATGAGCAAAATGAACATGAAATGAGCAAATGAGCAGCGACTAGGCAAATAAACAGCGAGGAAATGAGCAGGCAGAAATGAGCAAATGAAACGCTTAAAATGAGCAGCGAAATGAGCAAATGAAACGTAAAATGAGCAAATAGTGACAAATAAATGATGACGGGGCGACGATGAGCAGCGAAATGGAGCAAATGAGCAGCGAGAATAGCACCCGAAATGAGCAAATGAGCAAAAAATGAGCAGATGAACGGCGAGAATGAGGCAGAATGAAACGGCGAAGTCTTGTAATCAGGCAACAAAATGAGCAAATGAGCAGGCGAAATGAGCAGATGAGCAGCAAGGCCAGAGCAAATGAGCGGCGAAATGGGCAGAATGGGCGGCAAAATGAGCCAAATGGTGGCCGAAATGAGCGGCGAAATGAGTGGTTAGGCGATATATCTTCCGTTCTTAATCATCGATATAGCATCAGAAAATTCTTATGAATATTCGGCTGTCAAGCCCATGCTGTCATAATCTGCGGCAAAAGCTTTGGGCGGAGATATAACCTCTGAGGCATGCGAACATGTACGCCAATGAAGAGGAGTAAAATGAATGAAGACAACGATAATTCTGAGAATTAAAACTATCGATCTGACAGTCGGCACGTTTGTCAATGGTAATGGTGAAAGCCGTTTGGTCGAAAATAAAGCAACGAAAACTGAATCGCAGAGATAAAGCAATTCGAGGAAGACGGTCAGAATCGATCGGGCAGATATGACGAATCATCCGGAGATGAGTCTGGATGAACGGAAGGCAATGCCGCACCGGTGGTGGGCAAAGTGGCTAAAGACTGAGATGGTGAGATGGGGTATGGTGAAGATCGAAGCGGGAAAGCCAATGGGAAAACCCGCTGGACGATCAGCGGTCTTTCGGCCGCAGGCTCTGAGGACACGCATGATTTTATCGAAGATAATGGGACTCATCGAGATATTGCGGGAAGATGAAAAAGTAGTAAAGGCGTGGAAGTGAACAGCTGGTTTTGGTGTGCCTGGCCATGCCGTGACGGACCTGGCGTGATGAAGAGCGGGGATGGCCGAGATGAAACGGAAAAGTGACAGACAGATGTTTCAGAAAGACACCAGTGAAGGATACTGTTTATCTATAGTAAAATGTTTTTGACAGGAATCGTCATCGCTTTCACCTCCTGTTGATCTTGATAATCAGCTGGTATTGCTATGCGATTACATCAGAAACGTGCTGTTAAATAAATGCCTCGGCCTGGTTTAAACTTCTGGGTATCTAATAGACAGTGTGTGAGCTGACGATGGCGTCCGGCGTTGTTCATGAGATTAATTTAACTGTTCGTATGACCCTGTCAACTGCATTGCGGGTTTAGATTAACGACCTGCGCCAGCGAACCAAGTTCCCTGAGCGGTTCGATGGCGATAATCAAACTGCGCAGGTCCCGTAATGCTGTGGTGGTGGTGTCGTGTTACGACCGTACGAAATGAACTGTCCTGTAAATTCGGTGATTGACTTTCTTTGGTCTGTTATATTCCTTATGGTCGCCGACTGTGTGATTACCTGGTCTGCTGCATCATCCTTTCCTCTCCCCAAAATCTGCCTGTGTGCAAAATGACAGCTAATCCAATCAGTGTTGATTGTATGGGATTCTTGTTATGCGGCCCTGCCAGTGATGTGCTGAGGACATAATGTTGCAGGATTTTCACATGTATATGGTGGGTTTGTGTTGGTAATCCATTGCGTGTACGTGTTAAAAAGTGAATAAAAAATAATAAGGATTGAATATGTTCTTTATTTATATTTTGTCATTATCATCTCAACTGCAATCATCAATATCATCTCACGCGCTGCGCTCTCACCGAAGCTACACACCTCAGCATGCGCTGCGCCTACCACTCACTAAACAACAACTTCTCAACTCTCAATATTCGAGGAGGAGCAATGAGGGCAGTGCATGTGTTCCTTCACGACCAACATTGAGGAGGAGCCACACCTCCTGCATGAGGCAGACTCAGCCTTGTGTGTGGGCAACTAAATTTCAATCATGTGTGCGCATAAATCAGTCCTCTTTGAGGTGGAGTAGTGCATCCCACCTCAAAATCACTACACCTGGGTACCTCCGCCTCCTACCTCAAGGGACTGATTTGTGGCATATACTACTGATATTGTGCTTCTGTGCTATATGCTGTAATATTGAGTTCTACGATTATCACAAACTACACTTTACTGCAGGAAATACCTGTAATCTTGTATATATTCTCTAAAATTTAAAAAAAAAAATTAATGAGTAAAATCCAAATCCAAGATCACAAAATGGCAACTAACCTGCAATTATCATTAAAGAATATAAATGGAAAGAATGTCGAACAACACCAACCACTTGTACTGTGTCTCTTGTGCATGTGTGTTTTATGTGAGGCGACAAAATGGCCAACAACTCATTGGATGTAGACCATTCATTGCTCAAGTCTCCCAAAATATGGTTTCCAATCCTCACTTGAAGCTTACACTTTCCTCTCCTTAAGTGAATCCTCATATCATCTTTTAAAGGAAAATCTGTGAAATTTGTCTATTTGGATAGAAAAAATAGCAGTTTAATACTAACAAAAAGTCCCCATTAGGCATTAGTGCTGGCTTGGGATAACAATCTAACTTTCAGTTTACGCCATGAAAAATATTGGCATTTTGTTTAATATTTGTGCGACTTGCCAAATGAGCGTTTTTTGGCTTTTGTCGTCTGCTTCAGTTCTTTTCCTTAAACTTAAGCATTTTGTAAAATCTTTCCTGAACTATGGTTAATTCTTTTAAGATCTTTACACATGGACATCGAGTTACTAGATGAGAATGGACTCCACAAACCAACTGAAACGCATCGATCAGATCGATCAGTATAACTACTTACCCACTGACACCCGGCGAAGTTGGTTACTTATGATCGACGTTTGACATTCAATATCAAACAAGTGGCGGTTTACTAGAATACTGGGTTTGACATTCGATTTATTGCATGTCCTGTTGTGGGACAATTGCATTCGGTCAGTTTCTATTGGTCAGACCCTTTTGGCGGGCACTGGTTAGTATCAATGTATAGAGGATGATCAGGATGACCTCAAATGTCTTACCTCTGACCCGGCCATTGGGTGGATTATATTTTTATAAATTTTTAATATTGTTATTGTCCTTATATACCCGTGTACGTACTGTTAAACGCCCAAATGTAAATTAGGTCAGTTTCTAGTGGTCATATGCCCTTTGGCCGGGCTTTGTTTGGTATCAATGTAAAGAGATGACAGGATGAGATCAATGGTCACCTTGATTGACCCGACCATTTCAGGGTCCTTATAATTTGTTATTAATTTTAAATATTTATTATATTTTATTGTCATATATACATGTACAGTGTACATATGCTGTTAAAACACCTCAAATGTAATGGTCCAGTTTCTAGTGGTCAGTCCACTTTTGGCGAACTTGTTAGGTATCAATGTATATGAGAGGATGACCCAAGGATGACCTCAAAGGTCACCTGTGATCCAACCATTGGGGTCCTTATATTTTTATTAATTTTTTAAATATTTTATTGTCATATATATACAGTGTACATGCATTAAAAAACTTAAATGTAATGATGAGTTTCTAGTGGTCCAGACCCTTTTGGCCGGGCACTGTTTTGGTATCAATGTAAAGAGGATGACCCAAGGATGACCTCACTGAATTCCCTTAACCTTTGACCCGGCCAATTAGGGGTCCTGATAATTTTTATTAATTTTTTAAATATTTGCGTAAACGGCCCTGGCGGTCTAGCCGCATTCGAACTCAAGTTCTCTGGTGTTGCCCAGCAGCAGCAGGGTGTGGGTTTTGAGCGAACCCACGGTCATGACACTTGAGTCCTGGAGCAAGTGTACTTAACCATATTGCTTTCACCCTTCGCCGGATGGGACGAAAAAACGTGGGTCCCGTGTGTTTGTGTATGTGCTGGACGTAAAGAAGATCGCGCCTTTGAGCTTTCACCACTTAGTTGGGTGGATCAAAATGGAGGCCATAAGTCCACACATTATTATTATTATTATTATGCTGTTAAAAGCGCCCCAAATAGTAATGGCTCAGTTTCTAGTGTGTACAATTCACCTTTGGCCGGGCACTGCTTAGGTATCAATGTATAGAGGATGACCCTGCTGATGACCTCAATGAGTCACCTGTGACCCGGCCAAATGGGTCCTTATATTTTTTATTAATTTTTAAATATTTACTATATACAGGGTACATACTGTTAAAGAAACGCCCAAATGTATGGTCGGTTACTCTAGTGGTCAGACCCTTTTGGCCGTCAAGCACTGTTGGGTATCAATGTAAAGAGATAGATCCAAGTATGACCTCAATGGTCACCCTTGACCTTCAGGCTAAGGAGGTCCTTATATTTTTAATTAATTTTTAAATATTTTCTATATTATTATTGTTATGCTAATTTGGGCAATTCTCCATGGGAGAGGAAAATGTCATATCAAAATAAATATTTACATTATAAAACCTTTTGTACTTTTTCCAGACCTCAATTAAATGGGGAATTAGGACAGTTCAAAAACAGAAATTGAAAAAAACATTTCTGGTAAAAACAGTGATTTTGCAATTTATGATTAAAAACGTTCAGAGATTTGGTAAAAAAATAAAATTTCAGTGTGTATGTATTACTTTCTGAATTACAGGGAAAAGGTTTGATTTATTTTATAATGTTACAAGTTACTAACATTACTCAGGGTTGTCATTAAAAAAAATCTATATATAAATATATATATATATATAGTGTAGGCCTTTCATTTAAAAATGTCAGAGAATTATACACGTAATTCACATTACCGAAAAAATGGCAAAAGTTACTTATTTCACAAATTTTTCTTGGTTTTTTTCTTCCAAATACGTGTATGTTGGAGAAAAGAACCCTACTATAAACATAAATGAAAAATAAAACTTTAAAATAGTAATTTCTTGGCATTTTTCCAAGTGGTAGGTCTGAAATCTACGAAGCGGTAACGATACGATAGCAGATTATGCATGCACAAAGTATGCACATTTCCTCCAGATTATAATATGTGTACATGGACACATATTGAATAGGGAGATTTGCATGTAACCTTGGACAATAACTTTAAATACTAAATTACTTAGTTAAATTATTTCCTCTTTAATTTGCTTATAATACAATTAAAATAATCAGGTGTTCCACTAATATTTTTTACTTTTTACTTTTTCTTTTTACTATTTAAAAAAATGCTAATAAGTTGTTTGGATGCTTAAATATGTGTTGTAAGACTATTGTCTAGGTACCCACAGAAAATATATTCCCACAACAAGTATATGAAAGTTGAGTACCCAGGACTGTACTTGTACTTCTACTTGACATAACTTTACATCTATGAAGTCTGGATAGACGACATGTGCTTTCATTCCACACAGATCTCTCAAGCTACATGTACAACATCCAATAACTTTTTTTTTTTCACAGCTTGCACAGTCTTGTTACATTTTCCCTTGCTCAGAGATGCCCAAACCAGTACAGTTTTATTGTATATTTTGCACGATAAACTAGTGAGAAATACGATAATACAATTTTCATAAGTAAAATTCGATTTTTCGGTAAAAAAAAAATACATAAAAATATACATGTAAAACCATTTAAAATGCTCTAAATTGCAGTTGAGCATTTAAAACCCAAAAACATACGTAGGAAATATATTCCAAGGACAATTTTCTTTCTCAATTCAACCCGCGCTTCAGTCACTTTTAGTGCAAAAGAGATTTTCAGGAAAATACTAAACTTGAAATGTACTAATGTTTCCATTGCATGGTTATTAATTACCAAATCTAATAATACAATTTTTTAAACATGGAACAACCACAGAATGTAAAAAAAAAAAGAATTTGAGGAAGCAATATTAGTTGAACATGTTATTATTGTATGCTGCAGTTCATCATGTATGTGTTAGAAATATTTCTATTAAAGATTTCCCTCTTAAACTTATGTTAAATGGATTTAAAGTACATGTACATGCCCTTGTTTTAAATCCAGGACACATTATATATATTATTTTGACCATTTTACCTTTAGGAAGATTATAATAGATCAATCCATTAAGCTGCGCCCTTAACGCAGGTTGACCAATCACAGCCTTGCTACATGTATGCCACCAAGAGTCAGCCACGGTAACAAAACCCTCAAGTACAGTGGTGATGTAGGCAATCACCTGCAGGATTGGTCCAATCATGTAAGTGTTGAAGCTTTTAATGGATTGGTTCATAATAATTAAACAAATTCTAAAATCTCCCAAACCAGCAAACAAGGTGCAGCCATCACCAGACTACTTTCATTTGTTGACCTTTGACCCTAATTCCAAAAAATGAAGCCCAGACATGTTTAGGCCTACATTTATATTTTTGATCTGGTTAATTTTCACCTAGCTTTCAATTTTGTGCCATTTATAAACTTCTAAAAGTTTGTATTGGTGATGAGTTTATATTTGAATTCAATGTTAATGTATTGCATTTACCTATTAAACCTATGGCGTAATTCGTTTACACGCCTGCTATCACCAGGTATGTAATCTCCGTTACCGTGATTAAAATACCAAATTATGAAAAGAGTGATTATTTTTTTTCAACTTTTGTTCTGCATTGTAGTTAATAACAACCTGAACTCTACAAATAATAGGTAGTGTCCACCTTTTTAAAATTTCAAAACTTCAGAGTTTTATTAATTTATCGAGAACTCAAATATGCTTGTCTCCGTCCGTAATCTCGTAACCGATATTAAGCCCTCCATATAAAGGGTAATCTTGTGGGATTTTTTTTTTTTAGCGGTCAATCAATTCTAATGGGTCTTGGCTCCCTTTCCATGTTTAGAGTGAGTTGCCTAGCATAGAACATATTTTCTTGGGAAAGAATAATCCTTTGACAGGAAGTGACAAATAGGGCGTTGCATTCCGTTACCAAAGAATTGCCCAGTGTGTTTAAAAAAGAGTAATCCTACTCTTAAAAAGGGTTAATATGGCCAGACTATATGCTTCATTTCAGAAGAAAAGCATGGTATCATCTTAAAGCAAGAAGCTATGTGCTTTCAATGATACCTTGGGTTACATTCCAGGTTTACGCATCATTGAGCACCACTGCTCTTTGGTAACAGTTGTGGTGCATAATTGCAGTTGGTTCACTTTCCCTGCTGGAACAAAATTGACACAGATTTATGTTCAATCATTAGATTCAGTGAGAATGTCCAATGGTCAGGCTCTATCTTCAAATGATCAACGAGGAGGTTGTGCCACAGATGGAGATCCACTTCTCCAGCTACAGCAAAATGGAATTTTCCCGTTATGTGTGGTGGGAAGTCAAGATGGTGCACTAGCCCATCGTCTGCTACCGCTGATGTTCAAATCGCCTCCAAGAACTCTCTTTTTCTATGAGCAACGCGTGATTGCTCTGAACCTCCCTGTTGAATGGCCCCCAAGGTCACCAGACCGCACCCCCTGCGACTTCTTTTGTGGGGTCATTTGAAGAACAAAGTTTTCAAGCACCCTCCACACAACATGCAGGATTTTATGAAAAGGATTCACGTGAGGGTGGACGGTTTGCGACAAGATCCACGCACTGCGTGAAGACGAGCTGTATGGGACGACATGCTCGTCGATGTCAACTGGCTCTGGTTTTAATATACCATTTGTATCGTAAGGTCAAGAGGGTCAAAATGAAATATAAGTCAACACACCGCTTCAAAACGTATGTATTTTTCTCATCTCAAACAATTTATATTTCTGAGAAATTCAAAAGCCTGAGCTTAAATCTATCTCTAAACTTGTGAAACATATTTGAACATTAACAACACTCTTATGTTTTACTACAAACTGTTGTAATATCTCAAAATTGTGAAATTCAACTCAATGCTTTATTGCCTACTTTAGCAATGAATATTAATGTTAAGAGTATGGTTCAGAGATTATTTATGCCAAATTTTTGAGTTTCTATATCCACAACCAATTGCATTTTTTACATTGCTTTTAAAAATCAAAAGAATAGCCGAAAAATACTGGGTTTCACTATTATTCAAAGTTTTTAGTCTGGCATTATGGGACTAGCTTTGGGGTCAAACCAAACTTGTATAGTGCATGTAAACAATGGATGATGCAAAAATACTTATATGAAAAAAAAATTAAAAAAGTACATTGGCTGAGAATTTTTTAGATTTTAATCCTAACTATGTTTCAGACGTTTATACTATGTTAACTCAATCTCGCTTTTCTCATTTTTATGGCTTTGCTTTGGTTTCAGTGGTCTGTCAATTGCCGCTTATTTGCAAGGAAGGAAATATAACAATTAATATTAATATTTAAATGTGCAAACTCTGTATTCAAATGACCATACAAATTGCTAACCCAATGTGTATCCTCTCAACTACAATACTTCTTGTAAAGTTAATCCATCTAATTTAGATCTACATACTTCCAAATGCTTCAACTTCGCGTAATGTAAATTGCATGAAATATGAACTTGATTGAGGTGGTAATCATTTAGGAAAACCTGAAATACACTTGAACTGCACATACTCACATGTAGGCTTTGTAGCGGCAAACCAAAGACAACGCCTGTGTTTTTGTTTGAATTACATGATGTGCTAACATCTCAATCAGATAACAAACTTTGCTAAAGTTTAACTTAGATTCGCACCGAGGAATAAAAAGTTTTTTCCGAACCCTGTGGCGGGTTTATTTTACCGCATAAACGCGACCACGAAACTGGTGCTCACCAGAAGGCGTGACCGGGAGACCGCGTCTTCCACTTGTATGCTTATGGCTCATTGCCACGTGGGACTGAATCTATACAATATTCCCGAGAATCCTGTGGCGTGTTTACGCGCTCTCCGATCCGCATTTGTCCAAAAAACACCGTGTGTATCTACACGGCCTCCGGCCTTGAACTGGTTAATCTGTTTGCTTTATTATTTTTTGCGCGTAAAATCCAGATGAGTAAAGTTGTAGTATATCATGTTATAATTGAAAAAGTGCATTTAACACAATTCTTAAGAATAAAACTTGCAGAAAATACAACAATATTAACAGGTAAACTGACTGATATGGTCTAAGATCTTTGAATGGCAAATGTAAACGACAAACGTGTCGTTGAAACTCAAAACTATAAGGTTGTTAGTTTATACAGGTATGAATTTCATAAAATATTCCCCGGGAGAATCCCTGTGGCATGTTTTTTGGACCTTACTCCTGTTAAATGGACTCTTTATTGAGTAAAAGTCTCAAAGAAATGTTTGGCTAAAGGAAACATTGATTTACTTGTAGCAGGTGTCTCCTCTAAGAAGTTTGCTTTATTTCTATAGTTTACAGAAAAAGTTGTGCTATACAGTACATGCACTATGCTGCTGCATATGTAATGAATTCAACTTCACTGTTTATTAACCCTAACCCCTAGGTATTCTTGACTAGGAACCTTCCTGAATCCTCCAAAAATCCATCAGTGCGCACTTTTGGAAACATGTACCTTACATGCATGATGTATTCTCGTGTCATCACCATGCATTTCATTGATCTTCATATTCTAGCACTTAAATTGGCTGTACTCTTGCTGTGGCCAGTGGTACTGTATTTGCCATTTATAATACTAATAATATATAATAATAATAATGTATGGACTTATATAGCGCACGCATTTATCCACCAACTGGAGTGGTGCTCAAAGGCGCGTTATATATAATTGTTACCCCTGCGGCGATAAGGGGCTCATCAGGCTCATAAACATTCCTGAAACCATCTCAGCTCCTGGGGGTATACAGCTCAATTGCCGCCATTACAGGCAGCCACATATAGGCTAATCAACCAACTCTGCCCCACAGGTACCCATTCCCAACCCCTGGGTGAGAGAAGGCAATCATGGTTAAGTGTCAGTTGCTCAAGGACACAAGTGTCACGGCCGGGATTGAGAACTCACATTCTGCTGCTAACACACCAGAACTTGAGTCCCGGTGTAAGCTAGACCTCGGCTGTTTTACACTCCATTTGAAGGGTGAAAGTACCAGTTTCCAAATAGTGCTGAATTTTTCCAAAAAAAGTGCCCTTTGGAGGATATAGGGTGGTTAGGTTAAATACTGCAGCCACATGTAGCAGGCAGACTTCTCAAGGTCATGGCCAATAGGACTTGTTTATTTGCATATAATTTATATAGAAAATTATATGCAATGTACTATCATTATATCCCACAATAATTACTGTTGAACTGAAGTCATCTATTTCGTTCATAGGGGATCAGTATGCATGCAGAAATGTGTGTATAACAACTATGTCGTAACGTCCTCAAGGCATGTTTACAATACCCTCAGAAAGTATTATTTATATTACTCCAGAATTTGATGAGCAGTTCTAAGTTAGAAATTGGATTTGGTTTAATTAAAAGTGGGTAAAGGTTATTTCAAAACAATCTAGCAAATGTCATGCATCACATACAGTGTCTTTAAAAGTTCATTGTGTTGCCAATTGGTATTGTAGAAAGCTTTCAAATTTGATAGTAAATTTATTTTTGGCATCAAATGCATGTTGTATTAATGTTAAAACTGGAATGAAATGAATGAAATATTTTTCTTGGACATGTAAAAAAAGAAAATTGGAGAGAGTCGCATAAATGTTGATAGAATAAAAAGCAGCATTAAAATTTTCAATTTTGTGTGTTTAACAACCAAATCAGTCTGTGTAACGTCCGAAACAAATATTTTGTGTCATGAGAAATTTGTTGGAACCAAGAATGATCTAATTCATGTCGTAGATTTGTTTAGTAATAACAGTGTTTTATTTTTATGATGATTAAATCTAAATCTTTTGGGTACCATCAACTTTGAGTTATTAGCTGAGAAATGGTATTATTTGTTTCGGACGTTACAAGTCGCGTTTAGGATGTTACAACTGTTAAACGGAAGAATTTGTTTTGCTGATATAATGATAATGTAATACAGTAGATACAGCATTAATTTATGCTGTGATGGGCTTTAGCTGCCTTGATGTTCCTTTCAAAATGAAATAATAAATAGGTTTTACAATTCCTGTATTTTTGACTTACAAAATTCAATATTATTGTTTCGGACGTTACCAAATTGTTTACGGAAAAGATGACTTTTTATTTGATGAACAACGATTTTAAACAACGTCACTTTGCAATAACATATATCATTACTTTCTTTTTAGGCATTGAAGAAAATTTGGGTAAATTACCAGAAAGGGATTTTAATACTGATATCATATAAATAAATTGTAGTCCTAGTGAGTCAAATAAGGGTAAGATTGTTAACGGAAAATGTAACGTCCGAAACACTATTTTCAATTGAGCAGAGTCATTTCCATCAAAATAGTCCAAATACTTGGGGTTACTGTGCACTTTCTTAAAGTTCCACCTACACTCATTCATTGTAAATAGAAAGAATTATATTGTTTCTGGCATTTTGTGTGTTTCAACCAAAACAATCTGGTCTCTTTTTTTTGGTTGACAAAATTCCGTTAACATTTTATTGTTCCGGCCGTTCAGCATAGCTCACACACACAAACCAAACTTGTGGAATCTCCTTTCATTAAGCTATGGGAGATCAATCCTAGGTCCATAGCTTCAAAAATATTTAAAAACTGGTTTCCAGTTCTGTATCTTTACAAATTTGAGACTCCTCCAAAAAGTGCCATTAAGCTTTTGGTATATGTTAAAAAACCAGAGCCAACATGTGCTTGGATAGAGGTGGACACGTGGAGGGCCTTGGCCAATGAGAGAAAATCGAAGAACTTCACTGTTAAAATGTTTTACCTCATGATCATGAATAAAATATTGATGTTTGGTATATATAATGAGCTGCGAGTGTCCAATTTTATAAATGATGCTCACTATCTGTAACTAACCATGAGGTTCTACGCGACCTACCTAGGGAAACCGAAAACACATACTGAGAAGTAAATCACCACAAAGAATCCAGAAAATATATTTAGCCTACATTAATTAGTAAATTCTATTTACAAATTAGTTATATTCTTTTTACAATTCATTTATTCCTTTCAAATTACTCCATTAATTATCCAAATCACTATAGGCCTAATATACAACATTAATTCATGAAATTACTTAAAAATCGTATCCTTGATCTTTATTACTGATCACACGAATTACTCCACTATACCCGATATCCGTATTATTATATCCTTGACAACTTAGTTATTCCATTCCAATTACTCCATTCCCAAATTATTTCATTATTTATACAAAATCACTAATGAAATTACTTATACTTCAACCAACTATAATCTAGATCTATTTATCCAATCCAATATAATCATTGAACAATTATATTCCAATTATTCCATTATTTATACAAATCACTAATGAAGTTAATTTATACATCAACTAACTATTATCTAGATCTATTTATCCAATCCAATATAATCACCAAACAATTTTATTCCATTATTTATACAAATCATTAATGAAATTACTTTAAATCAAACAAATAACTTTGTAAATTTTGTATAGTAGATACATAATACATAATATAGTATACACTGTACATCGTATAAATTGTAACTGTTTTGTTTAGCTAGTTTTCTGTGTATTCTAATTTAGTTGTAACTGTTGAATTATTTTATGTACTATTTATATTTGTTAAATAAAAACGCCATGAAGTTAAATTATTGAGGCCCTCATTTGATTATCTCTCTTACTTATACTAAATCATTCTCCCTAATAATTTCTTCATTAAAATATTATGTCCTGCCTTTATAATAATGTTCATTTGTTCTCTTATGAGATTATTTTTAACCAGTCTCAATAAGCAGGAAGAGCGTCAAAAAAAATTACAGGGAAGCGAGTTTGTCGGGGCGAGCCAGAGGGGCTAATTTTGTAGGGGCGCAGTTTGTTAGGGGTTGACGGTTTGTACAAGTAAGCGGGGCGGTTGTCAGGGCGAGTTTATGAAGCGAGATTGTAAGGGCGAGCTTGCCAGGGTGCGGCTGGAGTTGACTGGCATGCGGTCCATATTATCGTTAAGCTGTTGCATAAATGAACCAGTAATTTTAGTTATTTTGTTCATTCCTTTAAACTAGAACACCGCACTCCCATGTCCTGATGAAAATGTGCTCTGATCAGCGATGTTGTCACATAGTCCCTTAAATTTTCACAAACCATATAATCTTTTAATCAAACGTTTCCATGTCTTTAATAATGCATTAAGAATACGCCATATCACCCTACATAGTATATAGTTCCACACCGCACCCTCAGACAGACGTATATCCACCAGGGTATCATACCAAGAACAATTAATTACCCCATCCATATAAACCAACCTCCTTTACATGTGTGGTTGAGTAGTACTTTGTTGCAATATGGTAATATGGATTATTATACAGTTGGAATCATTTCGCCAGGTATGCAATTAGTATCTCATCAAGTACACAAATTAGTGTAATATGCATTTGTATTAAATCATATTTTTCATAATTATACCGGGCTACAATTGGGTCTGGGCTTAATTTCATAGAGCTGCTAAGTCAGAATAAAATAAAATCACTGGGCTTGAAATTGGGACCTTAGAATGAGACTAATCAGTCAGAATAAAAAATAAAAAACACTGGGATTGAACTCAGGACCTCCGTTTTATAAGCTACAAGAGGTTATCCACTAAAGTAGTACCACTTTCCGTCCTCTTAGACATTTTGTGTTTGAGTTTGTTTTATAATCTTGAGACATAAACATTAGAATGACATCAGTCAGAATAAATAAAATACTAGACTCGAACCCTAGGGACATCCTGGAAACAAGACTCACAACTTAGGACCTCCTACTTACAGTCCAAGACTTCTTATAAATGAGACCACTGTCATGCTTAAGACATAACAGTGTGTTTGAGTTTAATTAATTAGAATGACATCAGTCCTAGTAAAAAAAAAAGACTTACACTGGGTTTGAAACCTAGACCTCCTGCTTACAAGTCAACATTAGTATCCACTAGACCACTTGCTGTCGTTTGAACATATGCGTTTGAGTTTAATTATAAACTCTTAGATATAAACCTTAGAATGACATCAGTCAGAATAAAAAAAAAAAACACTGGGCTTTGAACTCAGGACCTCCTACTTAATTAGCCAGGGTCTTTGTCACTTGACTACTTGCTGTGCTTAAAAATAGTGGTGTATTTGAGTTTAATTATATACCTCTTTTTTTTTATTTAATGTGTGCTTACATACTAGTGTCATAATTATAGACTCTTTTTTTCAATCTAGTATTTCTTAATCTTGTATTAAATCATATTTTTCACATAATTATACGGGCTACACATTGGGTCTGGGCTTAATTTCATAGAGCCATGCTAAGTCAGAATAAAAATAAAAAATCACTGAGCGGAAAGTGGGACCTTAGAATTGACATGAACAGTCAGAATAAAAATTAAAAAACACTAGGTTAAACTCAGGACCTCCTATTTATAAGCCAAGATATACTACCTTAGACCCACTTTTCGTCCTATGGACATTGTGTTGTTTAGGTTGTTATAAACCTTAGACATAAACATTAGAATGACATCAGTCAATGGGGAATAAAAAATAAAACACTGACTCGAACCTGGGACAGCCTGAGCTTGAACCACTGACCTCCCTATTTATAAGTCAATAGTCTTATCCACTAGACCACTAGCTAAGCTTACATAATAATGCTTTGATTTAATTAATTAGGCAATGACATCAGTCAACCGGAAAGTTAAAAAAAAAAATTACACTGGGTTTGAACCTCGGTTACCTCGTACAAGCTCAACATTAGTATCCACTAGACCAGTTGCTGTTGTTTGGGATGTCGTGCTTGAGTTTAATTATAAACCTTAGATATAAACCTTAGAATGACATCAGTCAGAATAAAAATATAAAAAACACTGGAAGCTGAAAACCTAAGGACCTCACTACTTATTAGTCAAGAGTCTATCCACACTAGACCACTTGCTGTGCTTTCTAAAATAGTTGTATTTGAGTTTTAAATTATATACCCCTTTTTTTATTCCAATAATGTTAACTATGTCGTCATGATTATAGACTCTTTCTTAATCTAGGTGTTTATATCATTAAGTAACATATGATTACTGTTATTTCTTTTAATTCCCTATCATGAGCTGGAGCTTGACTTCAGATAGAGGGTGCTAAATTTCCCAAGTATGACTTTGGAGGTTTATTAGAAATTCTGGGGTGGCTCAACTGTTAACCCACTGTGAGATTGAACACCCAAATTCCCCCGGTGGAATGGTTCAAAACCACCTGTAGTCCAGGTTTTGTTTTTCTTTTCCAAAATACCCCTTGCCTGGCTAGCTTGCCTGGCTAGCTTGCCTGGCTAGCTTGCCTGGCAGCTGTAGCTTGCCTGGCTAGCTTGCCCACAGCACTTGCAGCTGCTTTTATAACTAACACCTGGCTGGCTTGCCTGGCTAGCTTGCGGCTGTGCCTAGGCTGGCTTGCGCTGGCTACTGCCTGTTGCCTGGCTAGCTTGCCTGGCTAACTTCAGCTTGCAACGCTGGCTAGCTTGCTATTCTTCCTGTACAACGCTGGCTGAAACTTGCCTGGCTAAACACCAGGCTTGCCTGGCTAAACGCTTGCCTGGCTAGCTTGCCTGGCTGGCTTGCCTGGCTAGCTTGGTTCATTAAATGGTCTGGACTGTAGCTTGCCTGGTTTAGCTTGCCTGGCTAGCTTGCCTGGCTATGGCTTGCCTGGCTAGCTTGCCTGGCTAGCCTATTTGGCAACGCCTGGCTAGCTTGCCTGCCTGGCTAGCTTGCGCTGGCTAGCTTGCCTGGCTAGCTTCTGCCTGGCCAGCTTGCCTGGCTAGCTTACCGCATAGCTTGCTCATTAGCTCGCTCTGCTAGCTTGCCCAGCCAGCTTGCTGGCTAGCTTGCCTGGCCAGCTTGCCTGGCTAGCTTGCCCAGCCAGCTTGCCTGGCTAGCTTGTTCATTAGCTTCGCCTGGCTAGCCTGCCTGGCTAGCTTGCCTGGCTAGCTCTGTCGGCCAGCTTGCCTGGCCATCTGCCTGGCTAACTTGCCTGGCTAAAGGGTCTGACCACTAAAAACCGACCATTACATTTGGGGCGCTTTTTAACAGCATATGCACTAGTATAGGATAACGTGACAATAAAATATAGTAAATATTTAAAATTAATACAAAATATAAAGGACCTCATTGGCGGGTCAAGCTGACCATTGAGGTCATCCTCCTTACATTGATACCTAACAGTGCCCGGCCAAAGGGTCTGACCATCTAAAGGAAGCCGACCATTACATTTGGGGCGTTTTAACAGCATGTACACTGTATATGTTTTATAACAATAAAATATAGTAAATATTTAAAAATTAATAAAAAATATAAGGACCTCATTGGCCAGGTCAAGGTGACCACTAAGGTCATCCTTTGGGTCATCCTTTACCCATGGATACCTATGACAGTGCCCAGCCAGAAAAGGTCTGGACCACTGAAACTTGACAATTACATTTAAAGAAACGTTTTTAACAGCATGTGCACTGTATTTAAAAATTAATAAAAAATATAAGGACACTCATTGGCCGGGTCAAGGTGACCATTGAAGGGTCATCCCTTGGGTCATCTCTTATCATTGATACCTCTACAGTGCTCAGGCCCAAAGGGTGCTTGAGCCACTAGAAATTGACCAAAATGCAATTGTCCCATATAGGACATGCATTAAATCGAATGTCAAAACCAGTAACCGTTGCCCCTTGTTTGATATTGAATATCAAACGTCGAATATGTAATCAACTTCACGTCCGTCTTACCTGACTGATGATTTTCAACAGCTTCATCCAGCCGATGTTCGTTGTGGTTCACGGCCGATGGCGCAGGTGAAACGGCTCCCTTGAAACATCAAACGCTGCGCTATGATGATGAGGATGAATAGCACGAGATAAATACACAAAACTATTACAGTTTGGGAAGCAATGCTTTCCCAAATTTACAGAAGACTTTCGCCATTTCTCACAGCAAAGTACTAACAACTTAATTTTTTAAATGGGCGTGTTTACAGTGACTGTGCTGTCTATAGATAATTTGCTGTAGCTGTATTAATAATAAGGAAGTCATATACTAGATGTATGTAGAGGTCAGCCATATAAGCGCATGTGGTCGGTGTAGCAGCACACATGGTGGCACGGCGTATATGCAATGACCTTAAATGACCTGAACATTTATAAACATCACGTACGTCACGTGGGACACACATGTGCATTGGGTAACTTTCCATTACCTCATTATGATCGACCCCGGCCATTTTGCACATCTGACCGTTATCTATTGTGTACACATACAGCGGGTACCGTACCCAGCAGTCAGTACCCCGGTCGCGGCTTTTTGTTTACATCCACAGCGACGGCTTTGTGTGCGCATTTCACCCTTGTACAAGACTATGAACCCATTCATGCATGCATGCGCGAAGGAAGGGGAATTTCTGACACGCAAAAAACCTACCATCAACGGGAAGAGGGAATGGCTCCATAGGAGTTCCACCTGCAGAGAGCGCCATGGTCGACTGCATGCTGCAGCTTGGAGTTTTCTATCGTCGCGCCTAGGGTTTCGTAGTCTCTCTCTCTCAAGAACCGGAATTGGCACTTTACTGCACCAAAACCCGTCGCTGCGGTGTAAAAAAATACCTGCCCCGGTCACAAACTCGCTATCTATGATGTGACGTGGCGATGACTATGACGTACGCCACAGAGCACCACACAAGAATGCAATAAATGTTTCTCAGAAAAATCATACAGGTTCCATGGAACCCCTCCTGTACGATCACTGAATCGCCTTCCAGCTTCGTTGAAAACATCTGGCAACAATTATTTAACTTTTCGGTCATGGTATACATTATTTCCTTGTCCGATTTCAGTTTATATATATTATATAAAAAGGGTTTGCGAGCTGCAGCAGCAGGCAGCTAAGCTTCGTTAATTTACCCACAGACCGCGTTCACACTTGATCCGGCAAGGGCGATCAAGGAGGATCAGATCCTGCAAGGGCGATCAAAGGGCGATCAACAGCTAGTGTGAACGCAAGAGCGATCAGGATCTGATCCTCCTTTTTGATCCCCTTTTTGCGGGATCAAGGAGGATCTGATCCTGCAAATGATCAAAACGTAGTGTGAACGCAACGCAGGATCAGACCCCGCAATTTGACCCACGACTTCCGGTCTAATCAAACAGACTGGAGCGCAGTTGAAAAAATAAACCGCAAAGCTTGTAAACAACCAGTGTTGGTTATGCAATAGGCGTCCCTTATTACACTGGTTCAACACGTAACACATTTCTGTGCACAAAGAACATTACACGATTTGAATGGTACTTGGCATTTGCATCCCTGTTCTGCATGCAACAACCGTGTGACGAACCAATGCTCGACCATTTCTACCTCTATCATCGACCAGTTTCCTTCTCATCAGGCTTTCGTTTTTTATCATAATACCACAGTTTTCATTAGTATTTGAAAATCATTTTGTATATCCATATTTTGTATTTTCTTGTCGCAGTATTATAGTACACTTAAGGTTTAGTGTTGTTGGTGGTTGTTTACGTTATTTCTTGTACGACATGGCCAGAAGCTGCTGCTGTTGTACAGGGGTCGAATGTGGTCGGAGGGAGCTGGCATGTTTTTGGCATGCATCACCCGGGCAACGCGTTGCCTGCGTGTGCGCACAATCAATGACCTTGCTCAGTTGACCTGTCACACGAGCAGTGTGGAACTTCCGTTGAACCGACGGTCGGGCTAGGGGATCAATGCGATCAGACTCAAGTGTGAACGCGTCCGCGATCGTTGATCGCCCTTCAGGATCTGATCCTCCGTTGATCGCCCTTGCCGGATCTAGTGTGAACGCGGCCTCAGAGCTCTGAACTCAGAATCGGCCGCCGGGGCTGGTATTTAATCCTTTTCAAACCATCCTACTGATTAAGTAAACAATAAATGATTCTTACCACATCAAATGGGGCCTATGGTGAAGTTCCATCCATCATCCCTAGGTGAATAAACCACAAAAAAAATCCACATTGACGGCGTTAAGCAATGGAGGATGTCTTCCTTATTTGATGACCTCCATGATGTGCGTTCCTTCCTCCATGATTATACTCACAAAATAATACTTCAGTGCATGGTTTAATAGTAACTTGGCTACTTACCATTTGTTTACGTGGCAAACTGTACTTGACATCGACAGGGTCAGACGTTGACCCTCATTTAGTTTTACTCTGTGACTCCATACAGGATAATGGTCTGACTACCAGGTGCAGGTAACAGACCTTAAGACCTGCCACTAACACACATACATCCAGACATTCACGAGTTCCCCCTTCATAATTTTTGTCCGCAAATGTCTGCGAAATATTCCAATAGTTTATTCCCACTGTTAAAAGCTCTGCCAGCAGAATGGTAGCCAAATAAAAGTCCGTACATCTTTCATGGAGGAATATTTTTTAATGGGGTGCAGTCTTCATCCCTGCACCTCATCTCAACCTCCCCACCTCCTGATCCCCCTACCACCGATGACTGGACATGCGATGAACATCGAAGCTGGCGGGACTGCAGTCATTAAAGGGACACTCGTCACGATCAACAGGGCATGGAATCGAGTTTTAATTTTAGATTAACTCGGTGACTGGCAACAATTTCCCACATGATAAGATCATGTTTACCGTTACGCCAGACAGAATGAGCCAGTGATTTTCAATCACTGTACCATCTTAATTAAACAAAGCACACCAATTCCATGCCCTCTGAGGTCTGAGTGTAGATTTGAGTGCATCATGTGAAGGAGATAGTCCCTCCTGAGATCGCTCATCATGTCAGCGGACGAGCTAGACGAATGCAGACAAGAAATAGCGCCCCCTATTTATTTGTAAGTTCTTTCTTGTAATAATTATGCAAATAAATTTCCTATAGTGCAGTGCATGAAAAGGGCGCGCGGAGACCGTAGATAGACTCATCTCTGGTCAGACAAAATGAATGCTAAAATTGAAGATTTCAACATGCTTCAAATGCTGATTGAGGAATATACTCATCAGATACATTTCAGCTTTTCGTGCCACATCATCAGAGTGGAGAACAAGCCGAATCAACGAATAAACTTCTGTGCCGACACGAACAGTGCGTTTAGTAAGTAATGTGATGTCTTTCTGTGCACGTGTGTCGTCACAGTCGTGCCAATGTGTTGTGTGCTGAGTATAGTACTTAGTAGAATGCAGCAGGAACCATGTCAATCATGTACAATTAACACGTAAATATGCGATCATCCTAGTACGATCTACATACACAGTGTAACCTAATTTGATATAAATAGTTTCATCCAAAAACATGTCCTTAAGTTAGTAAGTTGACTCATTTTCAGACATGATTATTGTTAGGCAGTTTCATGAAAATTTGAAGTTGCTTCAATGACAATGCTTTTAAATGTCATATCACTGGATAGAACAAAAATTAGAAAGAAAATGAGGGGTCAATGGTCATGATAGGTTAACCTATGCAAAGTTACTATTTTTGTTGATTTAAATATTTGGTAATTTTTAAGATCCAGTTTCATTTGAAAAGTTGTGACCGAATTTGCCTGCAATGTATCCTTGTAGTACTAACAAAGTCTATTTTGCAAGTTGCACTGTTTTTGTGCAACGTTACAGTGGCATGGACTGATCAATTATGATAACCATTGTGTAGTATCCATTTTATCGACACTTGAAGTGACCAAGTATCCGTAGACCACCCTTTAGTATTAGAATTTCACGCGCGAAGTTCCGCTGGGCTGCACCGGCGAAAAAAGGATATGAAAAATAGCCACCATCGGGCGGCTCATGAATCATGCCAATGCTGTAATAACCACCTGTGACTGTGAGCCTCAGACTCAGCCTGTGTTAATGTTTATGACGTCATTGACATTGGCACAACTGCCTAACACATAATTGAAGTTGGAATGTACTTTCCCTACACTTTTATTTTATTTAAACATATGCTTTATAATAATGTTGCATTCAAATCCTGAAATGTTTCTTGTGGTTTTGTTAATCTAGATTCTAATAAGATAGGACTCCTTACTTTAATAATTATGTGTTGTCTCGGCTCCACCGGGTTCTGGAGGAATCAACCCTGGCCAGCCGCCATAGGTGAACAGAATTAGGAGCCGATTTTTATCTGGATTTGTCCACAAAATTCTGCCATTGTCTTGTGGTTCAATTTCCTCATATATTTAGTGGTGGTTGTGAAACTTTGGTTTATGATATATTTTGAAAATTAGAGAGTTGTAAACTAATGGACAGATCGCACTGTAAATATTAATATTTAATATTGTACTTTCCCTGTAAGGAATTATTACTTATTGCATTATATTTCTATCGATAACTTTTGTTATCCACAGATAATGAATCGGGAACTCAGATCATACAAATAATGTGAGGGAAGCGCATCGGCATTAGAGAAGATTGTTATCTTAGGATGCTGAGTGCTCAATAAGTGGCAAGGTAATTCCAAACTTATGTACACTGTATGCACAAAGACTATACATCAGGCCCATCTCGCAGAACAAGCTCAACTTCATTTCTTAAAATTCTTTTTATTCGCGGAACCTCACTTGACTTTATTTTCCCACTAGTTTATTGTCTGTTTTATTAGTATTTTATACTTGGCATTATTATAAAGAAACTTAAAAACATAGTCACCCAATTCAAACTACAAAACAAATTCTTAATTCTGTGTGTTTTAATTGCAGGTTATTGATCGTGAAGTGCTTAGAATTACTGGTGGATACAGACATTTTGTCTCAGACACACACTGTTTACTTTAATCAAAGCAAAAGGCTACAGGTGAGATCATTTGATCAGTGCAACATCGTAGCCTTCTAGCGGGTGAATTTGCACCAGTGTCTTGATGATAGCCACTTTTGCATCGTAGTGAGCGTGCGCGTACACTTTATGCACGTAATGAGTGTTATGGTACTGACAGCGCGTACTCTATCTATCAGCCAATGATCGCTGGAGATATTCCGTGCGTCGACATCAACTGCAAATTAATATGCCAAACGTGACACACTATCGCTGCCCTTCGCCTAATAGTGGCCCAACAACATGTGCCCTCAACGTGCTCTATGACATGGTGAATAGGTGAAGTATCTTACCCACGGACACAAATACCATGGTCACAGCCAGGATGTGAACCCATATTCTGATGACTAACTATCAGAATACAAGTCCGATGTACTCAAACCACTCAACCCTGGACTCTAACACATTATACAATAACTTTATATTTACTATATAATTACTTGTAAATGTTTTATCAGGCTAACTTGTTCTGCTGTTTTATTCCATGGGGCAGTGATACTAACAATAGGTTAAAGGAAAAGTTATAGAGAAAACAAATATTAACTACAATACATACAAATAAAACTGCCAAATAAAATCAATAAGACACATTAAGCTAGTTCTACGTAAACAAAAGTCAATGGGTGAAAAAATATTGGAAAGCAATGTCGAATACAACCACCTCTTTTCTATCAAAATCATTTTGACCCTTGTAGTAGTCGGAGGTTAACATGCTGTATCAATCAACAATGAAACACTCAATTTGTTGTAAACAAAAGCCAATGTGGTAGAAAAAATTAGAGAAAGAATGCCTTAATACAACCACCACTTTTCTATCAAAAATCATGAGGTGTCGTATTGCGCGTAAGTCTAGCCACTTGATTCAAGTTCTGTGTTAGCAACATAATGTGGGGTTCAATCACGGCCGGGGTGACATCGTGTCCCTTGAGCAAGACACTAATCATAATTGCTTTCCACCCAGGGGTTACCGGTACCTGTGAAGAAGAGTTAGCTCTGCTCTATGTTTTTAGAAATGGCAGTAATTTGAGCCATACCCCAGGGAGCTGAGATGGTTTCAGGAATGACGATGAGCTCATGAGCCTTATGAGCAGGGATAATAATATAATGCGCCTTGAGCACCACTTAGTTGGTGGATACGTGCGCTATATAAATCCACACATTATTATTATTATTATTATTATTATTATTATTATTATTATTATTATTATGATAAATATCATACATTTTCCTTTAACCCTCTCAGTACCAAATTGTTTTGACATAAACAACCACTGGTGACCGCATTGTTTGACCACTCAAGCGTGAAGCACACATTCTTACACAACAGAAAGCTTGTGTTCAAAGGCCAATTTTACAAACTCTGTTATCACCTTGAAGATATTGTTTTACAGCAAAATAAATAATACAAAATATCTTACTTCTATTGAATTTCCTTTCATAAAATCCAAAAACATTAAGAGATCGATCATTAATAAATGTCCAAGTTCTGGGTCTTTGTTTCCTCAGTGTGATCTGTAAACTCAAGCACTTTTTTGTACACCAACACACATGGCGCTCTGTGAGGTGTTTGGGCATTTCGATCTTTCCACTCCAGTTTGAAGTGATTGCACAATAGCAACCCTTATTTTGAGTTTCACCATCAATGGAAAGATCCCATCTTGCTCTTTCCAACCATTGTAAGCTTAGGTATGGAGGGTGAAATTATGGACAAAACTACAGCTTTATAAACAAATGGCCTTTGGTGTGCTCAGGGCTTGAGTGCTATGTTTTGGTAAAGTTTGGTCGACTAAAGTCGCCTAAGTGGTAAAGGGAAGAGGGGGTATGGAGTGCAGTCGGACTCAAAGTCGCCTATGGTAAGGCAAGAGGGGAGGAGCAGCCCACTAAAGTCGCCATGGTAAGGAAGAGGGTATGAGCAATGATCAAAGCGCCTACGGTGCGAAAGGGCAACATGACCGAGGACACAATTCTAAGGAGAGAAGAAAAAGTGTAGTAAAGGAGGATTGGAAATTATATTTTGGGAGATTTTGAGCAATGAATGCATGCACATCCAACAGGATTGGATGGCTATTTTGTCGCCTGCTGTAAACACATGCTGAAGACATTTTGTTAGTGGCGATTGTATTTCAGATTCTTTCCAAAAAAATGTGGGCAAATAGTATAGGAATGAGCTAAAAATAGGTCTGGACTGGGAACGCTTGAGAAAGTCAAAGTAAATTAGATACAAGGATATATTTATTTGATACTTAAAATCACCATATCTGGTGGAATTAATAGTGTGTGGGCGTAGAGGATGTTCCAGTTCAAAGATCAAGCCATCTTTCATTCAGGTCTTCCTGTACTTGGTATATAGCTATGGTAATGGTGGTAAAACATTTAGTCTATCTGGCAACCTCAATCCCCTAGCTATGCTTACATAAGAACATTCTTGAATCCGCCAAAATCTAACAGCATTTAGTAGCAACACTATCACCCAACTGTTGGACCCAGAAGAATTGGGACACCTGGCCGTATGTAAAGTACTGTATCCCTGTCAGGGCTATACAGTACTGAGTCCATCAAAATACAATACTATGCAGTAACACTACCACCCAACTGTTGGACTTTTAGTTGGTGATGGTTCCAAACATCCTCCATATAAAAACTCATCGGTTATTTATGAAATGTATTCCAAATATGAAATGGATTTTACATTTGTCAAATTAACATATCCTACTTTTAACAAATGAAATGTTTGACTTTCAGACGATGAACAAAGAATTTGGTGGCTTCCGTAAGAAGAAAATGGTGCACGTAGATAAGAATACAATAAGTGTCAACTCTGTGAGGTTGTGTCAGGTGTGTCAGTAGATGTAAATGAAATATGTATGCGAATAATTTGGAATAAATTATTTATTAAAAAACTGTTTTTGTATTATTTAAAATAGTGTTATTTTGAATTGCCAAGTTTGGACTATTTAATGAGAACAGATTGACAAGCTTGTTAGAGAGATTTTACATCATGTGACATTGTGAAGGATAAATATTGTTTGAGGTTGAAATGGTGAGGTTCATTTTTGTGAGGAAGACCTTTGTGTGAGGTTGAATTCTGTGAGGTTGACTTAGAGGTTTTCATTATGTATGGTTTATATTATGGGATGTAATTCTTCCTTCAGGGGTCTTAAGTAAGGAACAGACAGTACTCTCACCTGCGGAGTATAAAGCTTGAGTAAAGTTGCAGAGTGCTTCATAGTGGTTGCTACGTCTGGCAAGATCATTGCAGGTAAATATCTTAAAGAGAAGTTACTACATGTTGATAAACTGCTACAAAATGGTTCAAAGTGGTTCTGTATTTTGTACCTCTATGTTCTATTTATACTTTTTTATGAAATTTTGCACTATAATATTTTATTTGTACTGACAGGTATTGTAGTTGTTTCACAGCCGTAGATGTGTGTATTTTCTTCAATAAGTTTATTTTTATTCACAGCAACTGCTAGTGAGGAAAACGTGACGATTATCATCGGAGTACAGTTCCACCCTGAGGTGGACCTCACTGATAATGGCAAAGATATGCTGCAGAACCTCCTGTATCGAATCACTGGCTTGACTGGCACGTATACAATTAATAGCAGACAAGATTCTTGCATTATTGACGGCAAAAACAAAGTATTCTAGTAAAGTCTTGGCAAGTTGAAGATTAAGATGATTACAGTGATTATGGTAGATGAGGTTGAAATAAATAACATCTTTATGGTCAGTTTTGATTTAGATTCGGCATTAACCCTCCTACTCTAGCGCTGCACTTTGTATAAGGTAGCTATAGAGGTCAAAATCAGTTAACTGCCCGCTTTTGACTGTTGACCCAAATGTCACACAGGGGCATTTTTGACTGGTTTTACCGTCATTTTGGACCATCCTCAACAATAACCAGACAATGCTTTTACCAGTCAAAAATGGCCTAATTAATTTGACCCAGGTACTTACTACGTAATGGCACATATGTTTGACCTTTTTAAGTGCACTAGTTTTATACCTTGGCAAGTATATCAATATTTTGACCGATTTTGAACTGTTGTAATGTAGTAGGTGGGGGTTAATATGTTGTATCAATCAATGAAACAGGTTCAATTTGATAAAAAATGCTCAGTTCTGATCAAAAGAAGTTTTATTTTAAATCATGACTTAATCAAGTGATTTAATACTTTTAGATGTTATTTTTTATCTTTTAGGCTTTAGTGAGTGGTGGTGTCGACTCAACAGTCTGTGCCATGCTATAGTGTGGCAATTTATTGTATTTTAATTGTATGGCTATATTTTGTCCCATACATGAATCATTTCTATGGTATTTGTTTCCAGTGCGTGGAGAAATTATTGTTCCTCACACTATTAAGTTGTGGATGTAATTTTTTCAAAGAACACAATACTCTCCATAAATTTTAAAACAATTTTGCAAAATTCATTGTTGGGTATATAAGTAACATCTTATCACTAGAACGTAAATTGTTTTAGTTTTAATAGAGCCTATGTTAATTTTGGAAGTAAATTTGTAGAAGGATGGTGTTACCCAGGCCTGTGATTTCTCAGGATTTTTCCTGATTTCAGGATTTTTACAAATTTCCTTTTGCCTCAAAATTTTCTTGGAAGAAGAGAAGTAGCCACCAATGAAAGAAAAAAGTAGCCTGTAATAGTCCAAACCTCTTGTTTCTTGTTTGTGGGGATATAGGCTGAGTCTGGTAAATCCTCCAAATGAAACACCCAAGAGGTTCAGGGGCTTTGTCCTCTAGGACCAAAGGGAGACCCAGGCCCGGCTACCTATTTTTCTTCATAGGATTTTTTACTTTTGTCAAAATCAATACCCTGGATTTCATTTCTTGATACAATTTACCCTTTTAACCAATTCACTTTTTTAAGCTTCTATAGACAATTGAACACTGGGTAATGATTCTGGTATCCAGACCAAAATCAAGATTATTGATATGGATAATGAGTGTTGCTAGTCTATTTTTGAACACAAGCCTCCCTTTGATTGTTACAGACTTTATGCATTGACTAACACTTTATTTGTTTACCCACCAGGCACTTGATGAAGACCAAGTATTGGCTGCTGTACACATTGATAACGGCTTTATGCTAAAAAATGAGAGTCAAGGTGTTCAGAAATCATTGAAAAGAATAGGACTTCAATTTTAAAGGTAACATGTCATTAGACTGGTTCCCTCGTCTTTATCCTATCAAGGATAGAGACAGGCTCCAGGCAAGTACCATCGAATTGATTGGGCTTGACACATTATACAAGATCTGCTCATCATGCTTCGAGGTTATGTGTCGAATGAATACTATTAAGCGTTGCATTTCTTCCATCCAACAATCACTGGATTACGTAGCATGTGAACCAGATGCTGCTCATCATCGCGCATAAGGTCAAAAGAATCTCGGTAATAAAATGTCACAAGGGTGGCAGTATATATGGCAGTCTGGCAAGCCTCAAAGCATGACGTCTGATTTTCAGGCTAATGTGTCATAATTACAGAATACTCTTTTCTCAAGTAATTGGAGACTTTGGACAATAGGTATAAGTAAGACTAACTGGTCTTTTTTCCATTGTTCATGTAATTCTGAGAATGTATACTGATCAAATCGTCAAGGTGTAACCATCAGTTCTTTTCAGAGATAATTACTACTCAATTGAGAATTTCCCATGGTGTCACCACAAACAGACTTTACTTATTCCAAAGTTACTTATTTGGTTCTAAAATACATTGAAATGAGTTGGAAAATTTCACATGTTATTTTTTGTAAATCTCTCTTGATTTTATTTATGGATGCGTTTTACGATGCACCCAATCTATTTTCTTTTCTTTGCTGTAGTTGTGAATGCTTCCACACCTTTCTACATCAGAACAACAACTATTCCAGTCAAGAAGAAGGATTCCAAATCTGCAAGCGTCCTACTAAGATGCTTAACATAACAACGGATCCAGAGGAAAAGAGAAAGATTACAGATACATTTATGAGGATTGTATGTCTGTGGAATTAAATCTGAAACCAGAAGATATCATACTAATAAAGGTAAGCACTTCTTTTCTAGTTTAATTTTAAAATGTAAATCTTTTTTTTTTTTATTTGTCTAAGTTACTTGTCTGGTCTAAGGCATTGGACTTGTGTTCATTGACGATAGCCCTCTCCACCCAGGAGTGTAAATGAGATGGTAGAGATGGTTGTGTGTTTGATTAACTGACAAGTGCTCAACATGCATGTGAGTTGAATTCGTTTAAGGAATTGTTTAATTGGACCTAAGACCAATAATCAAAGTGTTATATTAGTTTTAAGATGTGGTAAAGGCAAGTTGCATTTATTATCAGTCTATTTTAATTTCAGGAACGTTACGACCAGATCTTATTGAAAGTGCTTCTCATTGGCTAGCAACAAAGCTGATGCATTAAAACTCATCATAATGACACTGAGCTTGTCCGTCAGCTCATGACGGTCGGGTTGTGGAACCATTGAAAGACTTCACAAAGATGAGGTACGGCTTAGACGTGAGCTCGGTCTCCTTGTGATCTTGTACAGTCATCCATTTCCTGGTAAGAATAATTTATCAAGGTGTCAAAATCAACAGGTATGTTTCCATTTATGTTGACAATTTGGTGGATAAGTGGGTTCAATATTTGTTACGCTAAACTGTATTTCCAAAAGTTGGTTTTGTGAAGATGGTTGGTTTTGATGAAGATGGTTGGTTTTGTGAAGATGGTTTGAAGATAATATAATATAATGTGTTAACCTTGTATACTTTAGTTCCAAAATGCCACAAAACTTGTGTCTGCTAAATACACAATGCTCTTTCTATGTATGCCTTAAAATATTGCATACTGTACACAGAGTGGTACATGGATACCCAAAATTCCCTGGGACAAAAAACAGTGTTCTGACCTTCACACAAACCAAGTGTGCCCCAGTGTGCCACATGGTATTTTGTGGATAACTCTTGCTATATGTACAGTCTATTTCGTTAACCTTGCAATGAAACAAAGCAGTGGTTGCTTAGTTTACCTCATCTCTCTGAATGCCTTGGGGAATGCCATTAATCTTCAGATAAGAAAGTGTGTGCCTCAAATGTCATGGTTGTGGCATTTGAAGTATGTCCACTTTGTTAAGAACAACACTGATAATAAGGTTAAACATTTATACAAATGTTTTCAAAAGTATGATTCTAAATGAGTTTGGAGCAGCTTTAATTTTTATGTAAAGACTTTAGAAACAAACTCCATTCTGTAGATAATACAGAATGAGTATGGGTGAATAGTATGATATGAGATTCGTAGGATGAACTGAATCTGTGATATATATTTGATTGACAGGTCCAGGATTAGCAATCAGAGTAAACTGTGGATATATATTTGATTGACAGGTCCAGGATTAGCAATCAGTAATCTGTGGATATATATTTGATTGACAGGTCCGGATTAGCAATCAGAGTAATCTATGGATATATTTGATTGACAGGTCCAGGATTAGCAATCTGAGTAATCTATGGATATATTTGATTGACAGGTCCAGGATTAGCAATCAGTAATCTGTGGATATATATTTGATTGAGGTCCAGGATTAGCAATCAGAGTAATCTTGCAGATGAGCTGACATGTTAAAGACTTTGTAGAAACAAACTCAATTCTGCAGATACTGGTAGATTATATGCATCTATCAAGAAGGTAAACTTACAAAATATTATGCTTATAAATTTGTCATCTTAAATCTGTTATTTATTTGCCACACCGACGTGTGTATAGCACTCATATTCATTAGTGCTTCAGAGTTACTGTGAAAAAACTTCACAGCGACTTGGTGATTCAACCCACACCTCCTGTTTACTAGTGCAGACGTTTAACCTCTTGACCACCGAGCTTGCCCTGATGATTGGCTGGCTAGAATCTATATTAGATTAGGTTCCTGATAGTTCTGTGAAATTCTTGCCAGGTGATAAACAATTAATTTAATTTTGTTTATAATTTTTTAAAGTTGGTATGTTATATTTGTTTGTCACAGCCTCATGCATTGATAGGTCGTGTCACGCCTTCCATGACAGATGACGAACAAGCTTTACCTGTTCCATCCATGCTCAGATCAGTACTACGCTACATTGTTACCAGTGAAATCTGTTGAGTTCAGGTAATCACTCGTATCATTCTTATAAAATCACTGTAATTTCTGAAATATTATTTCATTCAAAACTATCTTTATTTTACCGGATATGCTCTTTCTAATTATCGTCTTTTCTAATTCCTTTCTAATTATAGTATTATAGTCTTAATAAATTTACTTGGTTAAAGGACAGTCGCACAACAACAGGGCATGGAATCGAACAGTTTAATTAATATGACTGCCATAATACCCAAAATGATAAGATAGTTACTCAGCTTGCTGCATAAATGAGTCAGTAATTTTCAGTACTGTTTAAACTTAACAGGACATCAATTCATGCCCTCGAAAAGTCTTGCTGATCTGAGATACTGCCCTATAAGTTCATGATGGTATCAAACATCCTTTAAATCTTCTGTCTCGGTGATATAATTTTACACAATTAGTAAATGAATTTTTGTCTGAGATTTTATCATTTGAGTAAAATTGTATCCCTGAGTTTTTACCTTATGTGACTGGAAAATGAAGAATAAATTAAAATTGAGTGTATTTCCACAATGAAATAAATATTTACAGCTTGTTGATTATAATGCATGTTGTCTTTTATTTGTAAATCATTAATATCCTTTCTTTATCTACAGCGTGACATTAGGTCATATGTAGCAGGATTAGAGTCATGATGATCTAGATTAATCTCATTTATATCCATTCTTTATCTACAGGTGATGGTAGGTCATATGCTATTAGCAGGGATTAGCAGTCATAGATCCAGATTGGGAAAAGCTCTTACTACTCGCTAAGATGATCCCTAAATTATGTCATAATATCAACAGGTAAGAATTTAACAATGAGGGAGTGTCACGTGCCAAATTGCTCGCATTTGTGCATATATATTTTCTGAGAATTATCTGCCAATGTACATGTTGAAAGTGAGCTAAATAGTTAAATGTGACTGAACATTTTGATTATAGCAATGAAATAAGACTTTCATAGGTTCGTTTTATATAAGTTGTGAAATTAATTGTCATATTGGATTGATGTAGTTTCTATGGTAACGGTGTATATATATATATCTATTCTCTCTTTCAGGATTGTTTATATTTTTGGCGATCCCGTTACGGAGAGTATTTCAGACATTACCCCAACCCTTCTGACACCTGGTGTACTAGGCACCCTCAGACAAGCTGACCACTTAGCACAAGCAGAACTGGTTCGGAGCGGTAAATTATCTTTTTCATTTCTTCAGCGTTATTAATCTGCAATCTATTATGGTTGGTTGTGTATCTTATTAAAGAAATGTTTAAATATTTCTTTATTGATCTAATCAGGTTATTACAACAAAATCAGCCAAATGCCAGTCATCTTAGTGCCTGTTCATTTTGATCGCAATCCCACAATGCATCAGCCGTCATGTCACAGTATTGTCATCCGGACGTTTGTCCGAATGATTTCATGACGGAATACCAGCACAACCAGGGAAGCACTTACCAGAAGAGGTATAAATCAGAAAATAGAACAATAATATGCATTACAATTAACAGAAGAACCTAACATTCTTCATATTTTAGTTCAGTATTCACAAACTGGTTTATATTTATCAAGCCCTGTGACATGAATTGCAGAATAACCTGTACCAAAAGCATATTGAAGCTTCAGCGATTATGTAATGTGTATTGATTTCTTCATATAATTTGATGACTTGTATTCTTTGTTTTTATCCATTCTGCAGGCTCTGTCAAGGATAGTTGAGAGGTGTTGACGTACCTGGTATATCTAGAGTCATGTGCGATCTGGACGTAAACCTCCAGGAACAACAGAATGGGAGTAGTTACTGCTGGCAGACTCACTGTAGTCTGTTGGTCTGTAGTCAGGTGGCAAGTGGTGTGCAGAATGGCAGTCTAACATTCTGCAGTCAGCCTCAACCTGGTGGTCAGTATTCTGGTGTTCTATTGTCTGTTTGAATGGTGGTTTGCAATATGTTATTCTGTTATCTGGTGGTTTGAAATCTGGCAGTTTGTTGCCTGGGTGTGCAGCCCAATGGTCTGCAGCTTGATGCTGTGCAGCCCAATGGTCTGCAGCGATGCTGTGCAGACCAATGGTCTGCACCCGATGCTGTGCAGACCAATGGTCTGCAGCCTGATACTCTGCAGCCTGCCAGTAATATGTATCAATTTAATCTCTGAAACAAAGATACTAGATCTTGGAAAGTCACAGATAAGTGACTGGCCCACAAACAATATTTCATTGGAAAATTGAGTTTTTTTCTTGCTTAGCCAGTTATTTGTAGATTTCATACTTCGCAGTTATGGATCATGGACGGACAGTTAGGAAGAACTAACTGTAAATTTACTGCAAAAATGTTGTATTTGTGATGAAAGTGCAGAGGGTTGTCTTTAGGAATCATTTGTACAAAACTAAAATAAGTGTATAGGAAAAAGGTATATTGAGGTTTATTTAATTCAGTGTGCAAAACATTCTGTTCATGAAGACCCTTTAATTAACCCCCTCCCCTATTACAAAAAAGAGAGTAACAAACTAAACGTAGGAGCCTCATTTAAGATCACTTACTTCAACACATTGTACTAACGTATATTTTATAACAATTTTATTTCATTATCCCTATGAGGTTATTAATGTTGACTGGTTTTGAACAATTTCAATGTTCTTTGCTGATTCCTTATAAATATCTGAATTACCGTCTTAATGAGATTTATTTTTCTTTTTACTAAAAAAATTCATTTCATAAAATCATTGACTAAAGTATGGTTAACCAGTTGCGTCGGAATAAAATGTTTTCTGGGCCCTGCGGGTTTATTTTCCCCCACACACCGTGAATGGAAGCTTCCACAGCGGGTGGGCACATCTTCCATGCATGTCACCGTACACGGGTGGCTCAACCGAGATGCATACCAATATTCCCGGAGTTTCCTTTGCATGTTTAGGCGCCTCCGATCCACAGTGCAAAAAAAATTGCGTGTTACACGGCCTCCCGAACTGGTTAAAGAGTAATTAATTGAACAAATTTAATGTATAATCATAATTTAATTACCTATCAAATAAATTTCATTTACAGACTTCTGAACTTTGCTTTTGCAGTCAAAATATCTAATGAATATATCTTTAATATAAAGTTAGCCCACTTATGTAAAAATGAACGTTTTGGTTTGACTTTGAATTAAAGATATTTGCAGTGATAACTATAAATTTGTTAAATATTAGAGAAGGTTCAGTGTGGAGACTTTGAGAAACTTTTGAGATGCTAGGAGGCAGCAGACAGGTGCTCAGAGTACTTTAAATAGACTCCCTTTACAAATATGAGTGCATTGTATCTTGGTCTACCTAGCAGTCACTGTAGGTAACTATGTAGTTTATAATTGAATGATCTACATAGTTTTATCATTTATTAACCCTCCACTTTAATGACAAGTAGCTATAGAGGTCAAAATCAGTGAACTGCCTGTTTTCACTGATGACCCAAATGTGCACACAGGGCATTTTACTGTCATTTGACAACCCTCAACAATACCAGACAATGCTTTACCAGTCAAAACGGTCAACACATTTTGACCTGTAAAATGTACTTACCAAGTAAGGTTTGACAGTGTTTGACTTCTAGTGCACTAGATATACCATGGCAAGTATATCAACATTTTGACTGATTTTGATCCTTGCAGTCACAGAAGGGTTAAACTGAACACAAACAATCGAAAATCATGGATAACTTTGTTTAGTGTCATAACAATGGTTAACCTTATATGGGAGTAAGGTACATTTTGAGTGTTTTGTCGTTCTAGACCAGCATGCATTGCACAAATCAGCATGAGCACTGTGGTATTTGCAATAGGTATATGGTAAAGGACCCACAAGTCTGTTGCCACCTAGTGTCCAATTAAATGGTGTACGATTTATTGTGGATTTGTTGTTTAATTACTAATTGTTTTTACTTGTTTCAGTAACATGTCTGATTGATTATATTGCAATGTGATGATTCACAAACGTTTTGTTCGTGGTGTTTGTAGGTTGTTTACAAACAAATAGCGATACATTTGTCAAGGTAGGGCGGCTAATAAATTTGTGAAAACAAGTAGCCCCTCGAACATTTACACTTGGTTTTGTTGAGGTCACTGAACAACTACCCCATTTTATGGACGAGGTAATTTTTTAATGTTTTAATTTATTATGTAAACAAATTAAAAAGTTAAAGATGGCTTGTGGTGATAGCACGTAGTGGGGGGGCTCCATGGTTGTTCTGTCCCCTTATGCAAATCTAGCATGCAACAAAATTTTAAACTTTATCTGCAGACTATGTCCAAATTCTAGGTCTTGAGCCCCACCACAACCAGTTTACAAAAGAATATTTTATGAGATATTTCACAAATAGCCTACTGCTAGATAATTTTGAATGTGAAAGTAATAAGGTATTAAAGTGTTCCGCTCACAAAAGGTTTAGTTGGAATAAAAGTTCTAAATTGGTGGTACCGTAACATTTGAATATCAATGTTTTGGTTTTCATGGGTTGTTATTTACTTTTAAAACAATTTGGTTTAAGAAAAGTGTATCAAGTTTGAATTATGTACAGATTGTCTTGTAGTTAATCGGGAGTGTAATTATGTGCCTTTATGGGTTTCATCTTCAAAATAAAACTTGACTGTTTTGAAACAAATATATTTTGTACTTGTGGTACTATACAATCCAACTAACAATTTATTTCTACAACACAATTTAATATCATATTTACATTTCAGCTTATCTCTAAGGCGAGTTAGATTCTAAAGATTCCCCTGAACATGTTACTAAAAATTCCTGTATTTATACCTGATATAAGTATATATATATTCATTATCAATTGGCAAAAATGACATGCATGTAAACCATGTCCTTGTTTGACTTCATACACTGTGCCATCCACAGACTGCCAAGTTTAGCAAGCATAGTTACCCAGAGGATCGTTGTCACCTAGAGACCTCCCAATGGTACCCAGGCAATCTCAATCCTATGCAGGTATCTGTACTTAAATGATTGCTTGGGTACCATTGGGAGTAACCCTGGGTGACAACAACCCTTCTGCATTACTAATTACATATAGGATTGAGATTGCCTTGGGTGACAATGACTCTTTAGCTGTGTTACCCAGAAATTGTGAGGTTGCATTTGAAAATAATACAATTGACCAAAAGTA
>CM055824.1:2361854-2396997 GCA_029582265.1 Zoroaster sp. YZ-2022
CACCTGTTTTTTGGGATCTGGTACACGCAGGTTAATCACTCAACCCTGACTTGGCGTAGGGCCATGCATGCTGGCTAGCTGGCTTCAATAAACCATCGGATCAGATTACAATGGGGCCCCCCACAAAGCTTTTTGTCCATGCACCATGGTTAAATCACGGTGGTTTAACCGAATATTTTAGAATTATATAGCCATGTAAATAACCAATTTATTAATAACGTGAAATTATGAAGTATGATTCAGGCCACGTATATTGGGATTTTGAGCACGAAAAACGCCGAAAATGGCATATTTATGAACATTATCTCGATAAATAAAATTGTTAGCTCACCTCTCATGTCCAAAAGAATGCATACCACATACTGTCACATTTTAAAAGTTTCAAACCCATTGAAAAATCCGTTTTTAAGAACAGTTTAAATTCGGAAACAATAAAAAAAGTAGTATTTTACACCTCAAAATGTGACCATTATTGTAAACGTTTGTCAAATCTGCGTACAATAATAAAATTTAACGTTTAAAAAAGACATCAATAAATATTGAACGTTCCTTATGTAATACATATTCATAAGCACTCTGAATCAATTGCTAGGTGACTCTTGTTATGAGATATCGATGCGCGCCACGGACGGCAGTTTTCCTGTAAAAGTCCGCCCTCTATTGTCGAAAGTTGACATTATGCAAATGAGGCGTTGTATCTTTATTCAAGCATCGCGCGTAGCTACGTGGCCGTACGTGGGGATCGGGAGTGCGCGGGTCAAACATTATGGTTGGTTTACTTTTTGCTTCCCTGTTGTTGGTTTTCAATTTAAATATGGCATTTTTCATGAATATGCAAAATTTATTTACTAAACAGATAACTTGAGGGTTGTTTATATTATAGAATTGGCGATATTTAACTGTTAGTGCATATGACATAAAACAATAAAGGGCCATTTCCTACCGTCACGTTAGCAGTTTTCAATGGTTGTAATTTTTTAAATATCTGAAACCACCAAAAGAATTTCAACATTTGAATAGACATGCATGCTTATCCTAAAGATAATTTGAGTTGATTATTACTATTATTTTTAATTACCCCAAAATTTCCATCAACAAATGGACGGAAAGTGAGGTAACTTTTTCCGTCCAGTTTTAGAAATGAAGGTAAAATAAATAAAAATAAAATAATAAAATAAATCAACTCAAATTAGTTGTAGTATAAGCCCGCATGTCCATTCACATGTTGAAACACTTGGTCGGTTTCAATACTTAAAAAAAATAACCATTGGAAAAACTGCTAACGTGACGATGCTGGCCCTCTTTATTGTGTTTTATCATTATATATATACAGAGGAATGTTTACCTGTGCGTTCGAATGTCAAGTACTGCGATGGATTGGCATGGTTAACGTTGATAGCCTGGTGAACATCTGCTTCATAAAGACGTACAGAAATTCAGACCAATTTGTGCAGCTCTCTCTGAAGACGGTCACATGCTGCGATAGGAAAGTCATCCGTACCAATTCCTCAATTGCAGTGGCTGTGATGTTATGTCGTTAATGGCATTTGGCTGGTGAACTGTGATAAAATGCATGTTCATTATTTTTTCTGCTGTACATGAACAATACCATGAAGAGATCAGTGTTTTTAAACAAGTGAAATAAAATATACAGACAACATACCTGGCAGCATTTATTAACGTGGTTACCCACAAAGGATTTCCATGAATATGCCTGACGACAAACTATAAAGGAATTTTACACTATTTGTTAAGTTGATCACCGTATTATCAATACAAATATCTATAGGAAGTACAGTGTTATTACTAAATAGATACAGGTAGTCTTTTGAGATTTAAGGATAATTTGTTAGATTTTATCCAGTCGGAAACAGAACGAAGTTCTGAATTTATTTTTAAACAAGAGAAACAATATTTTTGGATAAAAAATTAGAACGTCGGCAAAAAACAAAGAATTTTGGGACGAACTAGTGATTATTTATGTAAATTAAAAAAGCAGGGTCCCAAATTGTCCTTCCCGATGATAAGTGGGCATGATTGGTAGAACGATTGAAAACACTGCCCCGTTAACGGGGAATTTGGGGAAACCCCTTTCCCATTTTCCAAAAAATTCCCTAATGGGTTTTAAATTTTTAAAACAAAATTATGGGTTTGGATCAAATTTTAAAAATAAGAACCCCAAAAAATTTTTTGAGTTGTCGATTCCCCTCACTACATTATTTTAAAATGGAGAATTCGTGAAGTAGAATTTTGCACGAAACCCCAAAATTTATAATTGGGAAAAGGGTATTTTTTTCTGGAAAGCGTTCATAAACCCTTTTTTGTTTTCGAAAAACTTGGAAAAAGAAATGGGGGTAATTTTTTCAGATTGGATTTTTTGGGTTGGAAATTTTTTCAATTTTTATATCGTTTTTAACCCACCGGTAAAAGGGGAAAATTAATGTAAGTAAAAGGATCGAACTGCACTGTAACGTTTTGATAACAAACGTATTAATAAAGTCTAAGCCCCTGTTTTTTTTAGCTAGATTATTAACTATCACAGACCTCTTCTTTAGTAACCTGGTTAAGGAACATAGAGGGGGATTAGGATCAGAAAGGTAACCAGTGAAATTGGTCTTGCATCGGGGAATATTATTGGCTAAGTTAGGGCCAATACTAACAAAGTAGTTATTAAAATTCAGCCATGGCGGAAGGATCTTTAATTAAGTTTTCATTGAGAGATACCCAGTATTTTCTGAGAGGACTTTGTTCAAAACCGAGTTTATAATTTTCGGTTTTTAATATTATTTTCTCCTTATGAAATTGAAAAAAGTAATATTCTTTCTTAGCAACTCTCAGAACATTCGTTAAGACATTTTATATCTTTTGTAAGCAATGAGATTATCTTCAGTACGTTTTGTAAGGTACTTGCGGTAAAGTCTATTTTTAGGTTTATCGACTTAAAAAAGAATCAGAGACCCATGGCAATTTTGGAACGTGTTTGTTGATTTCATTTTGGTTGTAGGAAAGTGTATTTGCATCATGGATATGATTAAAGATACTAATAAATTATCATAAGCAAATTTGCTATAGTGAAGGTACGAGTGAGCTATAGTGAGGTATGAGTTGCGAAGGTACGAGTTGACTATAGTTGACTAAGTGAAGGAGTTGCCGAAGGTACGGGGTTGGTGAATACGAGTTGGCGAAGGTACGAGTTGGCGAAGGTACGAGTTGGCAAGATCGAGTTGGCGAAGGTACGAGTTGACCTGAAAGCGGTGGGGGGTATAGTTACTATGTTTATATGGCAACTGCCAGTGATTCACTGTCGGCAATATACATTTTACTAGATCACCAACAGATATTGCTTAATAATTACATTTGCGAGGATGTTTGGATCACATGTAGCCAAAACTGAAGATTGTTGATGACTTGAACAGTTACGATACTGCATTTGGATGTGGTGTCAACGCTGTCTCAGGTGCTGTAGGCTGGAACTTAGTCTGCGCCATGATGTATTGGAGTCAACATGCTGTAAAAATAACAGGAAAGTTTTATAAGTACATGGACCAAGAATAAAGTATTTGACATTTCAGAGAAGTTCTAATTTATAATATGAATGGGAAAACAGTGTATAATTTTGGAGAAGCTGGACCATTGAAATTGAAAAGGGCATTGTTGTTTTCAAATTGCACACAATTATTCTTGACAATGTGTAATAAATTAAAGAAATTTTCTTGCATGAAACTCACATCAAAGAGAAAGGTATTTAAGGAAATTGCTGAGTCTCATAATTTCATGTGAGAGATGTCTGAGGCCTCCCAGGAGCAGGACAACAACTTATACAAGTGCATGTATTGTGTCATGAATATGTGCATTTTCCTGTGAAATATTGTCTATGTAAGTTGATTTGTATCTAAGAAGGGTAAAATTAAGGAAAGTGCAGTAAACAATCACTACTTGACATTAATTTGTGCACAAACTGAAGATTTTGAGAAAACATAAATTACAAAATATGCATAACATTTCAACTGAAAAATTGCCATAACCTAAACAACTGAATTTTCCTATCCTTATTTACATTCTATTTTTAAATACATTTTAGTGACATCTGTTCATATTTTGTTAGAAAGAGGGGAGTTGTTTACGTCCAAAGTACAGTGTATGTTCACATTTACATTGTATAACTAACGTTAACGTTAAGTTAAACACTAAACAGGCACAATGCAACTACATTGTTTAACGTTACCACTAGTACCAGCAACCAAGCTTAAAAAATGGCTTTCTTGTATAAAACACGAAGATAAATACAGGAAATCCTCTTAACAATTAAATTCAAGATACCTACCCTTTATGACTATGTTGGTTGAAGTACGAGTTGGTTGGAGTATGAGTTGGCACGAGTTCATCAGTAATATCACATATTTCACACTCGTATTTTCATAAAATACAATTTCTTCTGAGTAAATCTGTTTCTGCCGATTGAGGGCGACATACCGTTCCACCGGCCGGACTGTTTATATGCCCCAGTCGATTGAGATATTGCGGACGTAGTGGAAATAACAGATTGCGCGTAAATTTTCACGAAAAGTGTTTTCTTTTTTACAAAATGTCGTGTTTTCAGTAAAAATAAATATCAAACTCAAACATATCCTCGTCTCTAATGTCACATTTTTCCCACTCTTTACATCATGATAAACTACATATTTTCCCCGACTAAATCAGTATTTTATTGATTTTTCAGACCCCTCGATATGATTTTGTTTAATTATTAAACTTTGAATTATCGTAATTCGATATCTGATGACCTAATCATGACGTCACAAATTCTGCTTCATCTACGTTTAAGTTCTAAGTATATGCCAATTTTTCAAGTTCATGTGAAGTTTGAAAGTATGTGTTTTGTAGACAGTCTATCCGGAGAAGAAGGAGAAGAAAAGAAAAAACCGAAAAAAACAATAGGTGTTTCAGTGCATACCCGAACACCTAATTACGTGGCAATAAGTTGTACAATATAACTATGGGTTTCATTGAGTGGACCTACAAGATACAATGTACATGTACTTCCTGAAGTTTATTTCCTCTCCATCAATGGAAACAACAATTTCAAATATTCAAACATTTGAAAGCTCACTTGATGTAAAGTTCAATGGTACCACCAATAACCACTTGACACATTCTAACCTTTGCGGAAATGAATATATGCCAAATTAAAAAGGCAATATTTAAAAAAAAAAAATTTTTTAACATACCACACAGTATCATTATTATTGTTTTGCATTTAGTGCACAGAACATTAGATCCCAAAGGCTAAAATTGTATAAACTTTTATGGATCCAAACAGATAAACTACGCTTACATTATGCTTCACAGAGAATAACTTCTTGAAAATAAGCTAATGGAGCAAACCTTTCACTCATTACTAATAAAGAATTGAATACATTTTACATTTGGCAACTATGGCAAGATCAAAAGTTGAATTGGTTCAATATGATAATGATCATAGATATGGAACAGCTTTGGTTACACATGAATATTTGTGTACCTAAATTTTAATGTTAAACTTACTATACTAATACTATCACTGATCTTTTGGCATAAATTTTACACGGAAATTTTCATGTGATATGTTTTTGAAAGTAAATAGCACTAATTGGAATTATTCAGAATTCCCAGTAAAGAAACAAGAATGTAATAGATATTTAGAATTTTGGATGAACAAGAAAAATTGCCTAGAACGGGACTTGAACCTGCGACCTCCGGATTGACGTGCGGGTGCTCTACCAACTGAACAACTAGCCCTATATTGGCGGTCTCCTATTTTGTCATAGGGTTATGGTTGAATGACTTCTGACTGGCGCCCCTGCACAAGATATTGACAAAATAGGAGACTGCCAAATAGGGCTGTTAGCTCAGTTGGTGACACTGGCACGCTAATCCGGAGGTCGCAGGTTCAAGTCCCGTTCTAGGCAATTTTTCTTTGTTCATCCAAATTTTTTCTAAAATTACATGATAGTACACATGCTTTCATTGTCAGCCACCACTTTGTTGATGCTGTCTGGCAGCTCTGTGTCTTTACATTTCTGTGCCATCTTACTGCGAACTTCTGCGGATGAAACCTCTTTGAAACGGTCGATTACAGTTGCTGAAATAAAAATAAACAAAATATATGAAAATTTGAAAATATGGACCTCCTTAATAGATTTAAAACTGTTTTTGTTTGCCTCAGTAGTTTCAAACAAGGGCCACGGTAGTTTTAAAGCGGTAACAGGAACTGGCTACCAACTACTACTAGTGCATGTCATCATACACAAATTTTAAGCTATCAAAATAGTAATGTCAGTATTTTTATTTGAGGTAAGCATACTCAATGCCCAATCATAAACCAAACCTGTAGTTTGTTTACTCAAAACGAAATTTAAATGCATATCGATTATAGTATTGACCTTTCCTGGTCAAGCACTGCTCTGTCACGGTCCTCCACTTTCAGGCGCTTGCAGTTACAAGAGATGTTGCCATCTTGGTAGTGAAAATGCTCGTCATGAGCTGGCATGTTAACTTTCCAAAATCCTTGCCTCATGACTTGCACAATGACATTCGGTGAGATGCTCTCCAAGTCCTTCCTGCTAATCAAAGAAATAGGATATTTTCTGCACTACTCATAGCCATTGTCTATCAATCATCCAGCTTTGAGACAGAGTCCAGGTCCTCAGTGTAAAGATCCAGTCCCAAGTCTGAGTCATACAACACTGCTTCACAGGCCCTGACATTGATTGCCTTTGATATCGCTTCCAATTAAATCAAAGATGGTCACAAGATCAAACCTAGATGTTTTTAAAAGAACTGATATTATAAACAACATGGTTCCACGATGAGTAACCATGATATGGTGTTTTAGAATGAGAAACAATGGTGGAAAACAATGGTACCGGAGTCACTGTGTATAAAAATGACATGTGTTAAAGCTACATCAGGCGTTACACTTTTTATGTTTTTGTAAAGGACAGTCCTAATTTTTTTTTCCCTTACAAAATACATGTTGATAGAAAACTTTTTCAAAATTAACTTTTTTTAAGGAGTTACTAACATGGTAATCTTCCAACTACAGTGTTTTGGGTGAAAACAGAGGTACAATAAAAAAATTTTAAAATTTGCGATCCCCGTTTAAGATCGCAAAAAATTGAGCCCCCGGATCAAAACGACAGGGTGTCGATAAGACCAACAAAACAGGCCTCAGGGGTCCCGAGACCCATACATTCTTTGGTCGGCACCGTGACGTTATTTTTGGGATTGTTTGATCTTTTTCGATTTGACACCATCGATCATGAACTACGGCGACTGTGCTCCCGTTTTGGATTAACAGTCTTGTTCAAAATCGTACCAAAAAATCGTACCCAGCGTGTGTATTGGATCGTGGTTCAGTTGAGGCCCAGGGAAAATTTGGTTCCACAGGTTTTGTATTTGGGGCCTGTCCTTTTTTTCCTTTATATGGTGCCACTTGAAGACATTATCGACCGTCGGTCTTGAGTGTCATTATTTGTAAACCCAAAAATGAACTACATTCGTTGTATATCTGGGGCCATCCCCCGCACCAAGAGGAAACGTTTTCCCATTTTTGGATTTTAATTTGCATGCAATCTCACCCCTGAGTTTTTTGTTAAAGCCTTTGCGGCATTGCTAAAAAAAATAACCAGCCCTTTTTAAAAAAAGTCAAGACTTAAGGTTTTTTATTTAAAAAAGGGGAAAAAGGATTGATCAAAGTCCAAAACGTTTTAGTTTGTTTTTAAATTTGGGTTTCAAAAATATTTACATTAAAATTAATTTTTAATTATAAATATCATTTTTTTATAATAAAACTTAATACAACTGAAAACAAAAAGGAAAAAGCAATTTTGGGGTGGTTTTAATTCCCATTTATGTCTAAATAAATTTGAGGTTGTGCAATAATGGAATGAACTTTGTAACACCTACATCTATTTACAATGCATGCAACATTTAAAAACAAGATTCGGGAACTGTTTTAATGCCCATTTAGCCTGTACAAATCTACTTTTTGTAACATAACCACAAGTTTTAAAACTTAGATTTTTGTTAATGTGATTATTGGGATTCAGAAATTCAACAAACTTCAAGGTTTTTTATTTCACAAGATTTCCGAATGAATTTTAACAATGAATTTTAACTTAAAAAGTGTTATTTTAAATTGTTGGTTATTAATTTATTGTAAACTGATTTCCAAATAAGTTAAACTTTTAACAGTTAAATAAAATATAAAAAAAATCAAGAAGTAGAATGACAAGTGAGTTTATTTTGCTTGTTTTGTGTCACTATTTGTAATGAGCCTACAGTCATTGTAATGCTTCCTATTAAATCAACAATCTGAGGCTGAATGAGTATTAGCGATCTAAAAGTTGGAGGCCATTTAACCATTGATAATAAACAATATTTTAAACAATTTCTGACACTGCGACTGCACTGGAACCCCTGGATTGAGCACAATCCCACCGCCCTAAAAGATGAAAACAAATGAAACTATAGCATCACATGATTGACGATACCCTCGTGAATAAACTTAAGCCTAATTCGTCCATAAATCAAATTTAAAGTTCCAATTGGCAGCGATCCTCAGGTGTTTGGTGAATTTGCTCTGATCTTAAATATTTTGTTTAACGTTATCACAAAAAGGCGATTACGTCGCGCCCTGTGTGGCGAATCCGTTGTGCTCAGCATTTGCGTTTTCACGAAGTGGCGAATCCGTTTCGAACTTAACAGCTGTGTAACAAAACATCCAAAGAAGAAATAAGTATCTATTCATGTTATTTTATATACAACACGTATCACTGAAATATTTTACACTTTCGGTTAAAAGACCGGCAAATACATTTTCAAAATGTGACCAACTTCAAAAGCGCTTTTCTGAAAATGCTGTGTTTCTGCTGCGTGGCGGATTCGCCAGTTCGTGAAAACGCTGACGATATGTCTGCATTATTGTAGTGCAGACAAATAGTTTTCTTAACTTGAACTGGTTCTGGCAGGAAGGGTCAAATTGGTCATAAATTGTTTAAAAATTTTAACAGCTTTCAAATAACGAAAGAAATGGTACAAGATTGAAAATTTACCTTTGTGGTTCTCGAGATATGAATTTTTGAAATATTATAGTATAATTTGATATCTGATGATGTCATCATGACATCACAATTTCAGGTACATCTAAGTTAAGTCCTTTTAAAATTTATCAATCGATGTCATAAACCAACCGATTCAATAACCGGTTTATATGCCTCTTGGCGTTCCATACAAATGTGAGATATCCCCGATGTGAAATAACAACGTCTATACGCTCTATTTCATTTCTATAAAATCTGCATAAAAGCGATAATTTGGACGTTATGGTTGAATTTGCCACGTAGTTCCAAATAAAGTGGAAATAACTTCTGATTTATTTAATTTCAGTTAATGAAAATTCTTATTATTATAATAATTTCAATAGTAATAAATATTTTATAAAACAGAAAAGGTTTAAATAAATTCCACGTTACGGTTCTGGAGATAGATAAATATTACTAAAATATTACAAAAACATATTTTTGATGTCAAAGAAGATTTCATACAGTGAAACCATGTTCAAATTCCCTACCACGTTGCCTCAGACCCCATTATAGTGAGGGATTCATAATAATTTTTTTACATCAACTTCCGGTTTGCATGTCAAATCCTGTGACTTTGCTTTGTAAAGTTGGGAGGTTTGATTTATTCTCATTTTTCTTCCACCTATGATTACCTTTTCTTTTCTTTTCATCAAAACCTTTTAGCTTTGACGCAACCATTGATGATGGACGTATGGGAAGAGTTGTGAACGATGACCATATCAATCCAACAGCCATTACTAAAAACTTGTGTTTGATGGAAAACCACACGTATGTCTGTTTGCTAAAAGAGACATCTGTCCTGAAGAAAAGATAACCTACGATTACGGGATAAGTCAGTGCCTTGGAGAAAAATGGATTCTCAGTCACAAGTGTAAGTTGAAGAAAAGTTCTTGATGGACAACCATGAGGAGAAAATGTGTGCTGGTCAGATGTTATTGACATTCTGTAATGAAGCAACTGCCTCTGACACTGTAAAGAAAAACGAAGTCGGCAGGAAAGGCAGTGTTGGTCCCTTGTCCGCATGATGAACATCTACTTCTGATCCTGGGAGAATTAGTGACTGTGTCAGCAGTAAACAGGACATAGGCGTAGGAGGGGTCTGGCTGGGTTTTGAAATGGGTGTTGGGGCGGGTTTGGAGGACAGCGTTTGTTTAGGTGGCGGGGTTGGCTTGGAAGAGGAAAGATGGTCGTTGGAAGTGGAGGGTTTATTGAGTTCGGATGGGAGTGGGGACGGTTTCCTACGGCGGGTGGGTTGCGGAGGGATTTGACTGTGAGGACAGGGATTTAGGAGCGGGTGGTGGGAGGGGGATGGGGTGCGGGTGGTGGGGAGGATTTAGGGTGAGGGGGTAAGGGAATGGGCAGAGGGGGAGAGACAGGGGGTAAACGTGCATGGGTGAAAATGTAAATTTTCATTTTTTTTGGGGAGAGGGGCTGGGGGGAACAGGAGGTTTTTGGGGGAGCAGGAGTTGGAGGGAATTTATTGGGGAAATACATCTGAGAAAGAGGGGAGAGGGGGGGTTCCCCCAGATGTTGGGGGGTTTGAAGGGTGGGGGGGGAAGAGGGGGAGGGGATGGGGAGGAAAGGAAATGGGAGGTAGATGAGGTGGACAGTGGTGGGGGGTTTTGGGTGGGTTTGTGCTTTTTTTGGCAGGGTGTTTAGGGTCAGTTTTTTTGTGAAAAAGACGGGGGGGGGGTTGAGGGTTTGAGTCATTTGCTTGTCGGGGGCCCTACTTTTCCCTCACAAAAAGGAGAAATCCCCCATCCGCCAAAATTGAAACATTTCATGGTTCGTTGTAATAACATGGTGGTTTATCCCAAGTGCTGAACAGTTAGGGCACGGGGGGGGGTTGCCGGGGGATGTACATGGTCCTTCGAAGGACGGGGATTTTTTTTTTTTACAACCCGGGGTAAAGGTTTTGAGAGACGACTTTGCAGGGGATAGCTGATGATAAGACGTGATCAAATTTATTTTTAGGTGGGGGGCGGTGGCGGGCCAGGGTGTCAACTCGATAGGTTTTTGAAAAAACCCGTTTGTACAGCGGGGGCCCCGCCTCGAGCCGAATAACTGCAACCCGGCCATGGGAGATTTGTATTGGGATGTTTGGGAAACCAGGGATCCGCCAGCCCATGTCGGGGCGGGAAATTTATCGCCCCGAAAACGTTCCAGGGACGCGCCGACAGGGAAAAGTGGGGTCGTTATACGGGGCCGGGGTCATCCCCACCCCGCTTTTGTGTTTGTTGTGCTAATAATATTTCCAAATACGAAATGATGATAAACCCGACAAAGAGGGGCCATGTAATCATAGTTAAAAAAAAAATGGTATAAAAATTTACCATTAGGTGAAAAAATTAAGAAAAACTGATTTCCGGGCTCAAATACAACTAGTAGTAAAGGGAAATTTGGGTTTTTAAAAAACCCTTTTTGGGGGGATTGAGGATAGTTTTTATAAAAAAAGGGAGGGGTTTGGGTTACGAGACGTCATCAAGAAAGACGTGACCCCTTGCGGCGGGGCTAGGGTTAAAAAAGGGAAAGGGTTAAAATAGTTTAAAAAAGGGATGGAAAAAAAGAAAAAAATTGGGAAAAAAATATATATTCCTTGTTTAATAATGAGAAAGATAAGAAGAAAAGTTTTTTTATCGAAATGGGCTTGGAGAATTGAAAATTTTAGTGAGAACACGGGGATTTTTTTTGTGAAAATCAAAAAGGGCATTACGACGGCGTTTTATAGATAAAGGAGAGATAAATATATCAAATGCAATTTTTTTAAATATCACTAAAAATCACAAATAGAAAAAATATTATCTTGTTTAATAATGAGAAGAGAGTTGGAGAACGTAAAAAATATGAAATGATGACGCCAGTTAAAAATATGCTTAGACAACCCATCTTGTTGAGCGATATAAAATTTGAAGATTATAACCCAGACGCTGTAGCCGCGAAAAAGATAAGAAAGACAAGGATTATGATTTTATTTAAAATTAAAGTGGGCTATACGTTAAAATTTGTAATAGACATTTTAGTAGGTATCAAACAAAGGCTACTTTAGAGTAGATCACGATGGGTTTTCACCACGCGATAGATCGAACGGAAAGAATATTAATCAATATAGTATTAAATCGAGAGAACTTTTTGAATTTAAATGTGAAATCCAATTGATTAATGGTTAATTTAAAACATTTACAAAGAATGACTCGTAACATTAAACGAAAAGTTCCAATAATTATTTACGAAAAATGAACGAATTTATATCGAAACTTGCACAGTCGAAATGTGCGGTGAAAAAAACGAGAAATTGACAGCATAAGCACAAATGTCAGCTGTAAATATATGATGTAAAAGTTTACGAAATATTCGTCACCCCAATGAACCAATCTCAACATTGCCTCGGTTTATGTGGAAGATTAAGGAGCATCATTGATTAGAAACTGGTGTACAACGTAGCATAAATATTTATTGATTTAACATATTTTATTTACTATTGTTCAGTTTGTTTTTAAGTGTGGGGGTGTTTGTGGTTTTGTTTTTACATAAAGCAACATTTATTTGTTTTAAGTTATCATTTAAGTAGCTGAATCTATCCAGTAAATTTATTGCCTGTGTTTACAATTGTTTTAAATGTAGACCTACTGTTGGCTGTTCTGATTATTTCAGTTTGTGAAAACAGGAAAGCAGCATGGTACACTATCCCAAAATATATTATTTACATGGGTACGTGCACATGATTGTACATACACGTGAAGACAAATCGCTTATGCACCACTTAAAATCAAGATTAATTTAAATAAAAATAAGCTAATAAAAGCAGATTATTTTACAAATACTTACCCGGCCTGAGTGTTTTCAAACGCATATCTTTCCTTTCTGTCACTAAGCTTTAACCAAGTCCAGCGATCACTGACTTCTTCGATTTCTGCGGGATAGGTTTGCCTCTGCATGCTATGTTCTGCAACTTGCTTGAGAAGTTTGCTGCTTTTGTGATCTCTTCTACGTGATATATTGGTGCTTGTCTCGGAATATGTCGGGATGGAATTTGGTTTGTGTACAGGTCACAGGTGCATGGTGGTGTTATGTCCTTAACTGGACAAACATAGTCGACCATTTTGTTAATTTACCTATTGTGCCACATATTGTGCAAACCGTTGTTAAGTTGTTAGCTGAAGCTGATGTTGTCATGACTCACATTTACTTGACATACGGGCAGGGAACAGTGCTACTGGATCTAAAATAAAACCACTGCTCAAGACATGAGGAACAGTAGTTGTGTTCGCAGGAGTTTTACTGATGGGGAGCTTAGGATGCACATATTGCACAAATGAAAATAGTCTCCACCGCCTTCTCTGTGCCAAGAATGTCAAGATTTGGGGAACTGTATACGTATTATCATTAGGTGCAACTTGAACGAATAACCTCTCTCGCAGTTGTGGCTGTTCGGGTTGAGTTGGTCCCATTGGGAAGACCCACCAGTTCGCTTTCTCTTTGCGGGCGACCTCCTTGAGTGTTTTTCTGTACAGTTCACATGGGTAAGTGGTCCAAAGTGAAGCTTTTGTCAACTATTATGCATACTGCCCTCATTTGACCAGTATGAGTAAATGAACTTTGACACTTCCGTTTACTTTGTTCTTGCTAAACTTCAGAAGTTTACGGAGACTTTATGTGTGATATTCTTCTGATTTCTGAAGCCACGAACATCGGTAGGAGATTGAAACATACACAGTTAGAAGGATTGATTTATGAAGGTGAGTTTGGACAAGTTTTATATAATTTAAATGGTAAATAGAGATGCACAGTGGTAATATCCTTGAAGTGAAGTAAGCTTCCCGGCTAATGGCCTACTGTTGTTGATTCAAGCCATTGTGGTGTGTATTGTATGAGTTTCCATCATGATTTAAACAACTGGTAGTTGTTGAAAGGATTTAAAATGCGTCTTTTGTTTGAAATTGGTACTATGAAATTGGTGGTATGGGTTTATTATTTTTAGAGTATTACAGAGTATACAGACTCAATATTCAGTACTGGGTTTCTTCAGTTGGGTTAGTAATTTAAGTATTTTATAATATTACAATGTAAAATGGTCACACTTTATTGTAGGTCCTTGTCTATTTATGGATGCACATACAATATACAATACAATGTACAGTGAATTCAAAGATGGCCAACTCGGACAGTTATTTCGGTGAATAACAATATTTATGTGCATGTGCCTTTGTATGAAAGGATATAAACTAAATATGTTATTACATTGAATAATGATGTGTTATGAAGTATTTAGGTGAAAAGATGAAATTCTACATGCATATATAAACAATTCTATGCCTTGATTACTGCTGATCAAATTTTGGGGTAAGTGGTCGAAGGGATATGGGGTAAGTGGAACAAGTGGACCACTTACCCAACACAATATGAATCGATATTAACCAACTTACAGATACTCTACATATTGTTTTTCTGTCTAGCCTACTGTGTTTCAAATAAAGTGAGGTCATATGACATAAATAAATGGGCTGTTGAGAATAGATGAATGCAAGTTAAACAAAATTATATTAATTAATATTCTTTCTTTATTAAATTTCGTATGAGGAACTACTTACCTTTGAAACGGGGACCCCAAAATAATTGGGAAAATGACGTTATGCAGAAAGCAATAGAAGAAGTGAAAAGTAGCAGAATGACCTGCAATGCACATCTATACACTATAAAGTCCCTAAACCACTTTGTTGAGAAGATGCCAGGTAAAGTGGGAAAGTGCTCCAGGACTTCACCCGACAGTGTTGACATCAGAAGAGAAACCACACTTGACAGTGGTGCGTAGCACGGGAGGAAGACTGTTTGTGTAACGCCTGAACTGTTGTGCAGCAAGGCATATGAAATTGTGGAGAACAGACAGACCAAACCATTCAACAAAAAACTAAAAACAGCAGGATATGATTGGTTGCAGGGTTTCAAACGGAGACATCCTAACCTTTCTGTTAGAAAGCCAGAGGCGCTTTCGGCACAACGCGCAAAGTCTATGAATGAAGTTGCAGTCGGTCGCTATTTCAACTTGTTGGGAGAAATCATGGAGCAAAGTGGAATGACTGACAAGCCCACAAATATGGAACTGTGATGAATCGGGTCTTCCTCAGTCCATAAGCCACCCAACATAATAGCATCAAAGGAAAGAAACAGGTGCATTCTAAAACGAGTGGTGAACGCGGCTTCAACACAACTGTGTTGGTTTGTGCCAATGCTGTTGGTGCATTTATACCGCCTTTCATAATCTTCAAAGGTGTGAGATTGCAAGTAGGACTAACCCGTTTGCTCCACCAGGATCTCTTTGGATGCTCCCATCCTCATTCATTAATGCAGACCTGTTTCATTTGGCTCAAGTTCTTCATCAAGAATATCCCCTCTGCTCGCCAGTGCTTCTTATTCTCGATGGACATTCTTCCCATGTAACTTTGGAATCAATAACTCGCAAAGGACAACAAATTGAGTTATTGTGTTTGCCACCACACACAACTCATTGGTTGCAGCCACTAGTATCTGGGTACCTGTGAAGGCAGAGATGGTTTGCTCTATATGCGCTAGAAATGGCAGCACTTGAGCTGTATACTCCCAGGAGCTGAGATGGTTTCAGGAATGATTTATGAGCCTTATGAGCCTTATGAGCAGGATAATAATATAATGCGCCTTGAGCGCCACTTAGTTGGTGGATACGTGCGCTATATAAATCTATACATTATTATTATTATTATTACTAGATCGATCTGTGTTTGGGCCACTTAAGAAAGCGTACAATGACGAATGCACAACTTATGGCTAAACATCCAGGAAGAGTAATAACACGATTTGAGTTCTCAGAACTCTTTGGAAGAGCGTACTATAAAACAGCAACAGTAAGCAATGCTGTAATGGCTCAGAGGTACAGGAGTCTTTCCATTTGATCAGGTTTCTGTCCCGCAGGCAGCATATTGCCCATCAAGAGCATGGCTCTGCAACTGCAGACAACTCCACAGGCACTTCTGCTGAAACAGATGATGTGTCAAAGACTGAAGTGGATGCCATCAGCTGCAGCGCATGCAGAGACCGAAGTGAACGCTTGGAGACTGAAGGAATGCTACATCGGAGAGTCACAGAAGCTAATAATGAGAAGTCTGAAGCGAATGTGGAGACGAAAGAAAATGAGGCGACTGAAGTGAATGGAGACTGAAATGAATGAGTCGACTGAAACGATTGTTGACTGAAGCGAATGTTACGACAATAGAGTCTGCAAGAGTGACGTTATTACTCCATCAGTCCCTGCAGAGACCGAAGTACCATCCACGAGTGTGGACTTTAGGTAGCATACTTACAATACCAACAACATTTGTCCAACCTGTAAGAAAGCAAGAAAGACGGCAACACACAATCTCGAGTTCTTACAGCTGATGAATTCATGTCAGAATTAAGAGCTACAGGAACAACAAGAAAAGGAGGACAGGGAGAAGAAAATGAGAATACAAGAACGAAAGAGGAAAGCAGAGGAAAACAGAGAGCAAAGGAGGAAAAACAGCAAGAAGAATGAACAAAAAGGCAACAAAGTCAAAGTCAAAGATAACGAAAGCAACTAATGAGCCTACCCAAACACTAGATTCTCCAGATAGCGATATTTTAGACACTGAGATCAAGACATTTTCACCAAATGCAACATGCCATACTTTGAGGAAGAAGATGAATCATGGACAGCATGCAGGTCATGTAAGAGATGGTTCCATGATACCTGCACTGTTGGCGAGGTGATATGGAAGATTTATATGCACTCAGTGCGTAAACCAATATGGTTATGATTCAGATTACTGACAACATGAACCATCTTTGCTAAGGGCTCACAACACCCAAAAGATAAAATAATATTTTCGAAGAACTAAATGAATAGGCCCCTGCCACAAGATCTATAGGGTAGTTTATTAAACAGTCTTTTAAAATGGCTGACTTTAACACTTAGTCATTTTTAAATGAGTGAAAATCATTGAATTAGCTTTCATTTCAGACACGGTTTACACTGTGTCACTAAACAGTAAACCTTTTATATTCATTTTTGGTGCTCTTTATACTGCTGTTTGATATTATGATGTTACATGTTTTATGACTTTGTTTTATGAGTGACACCAATTTAACAGAAGAAATGGGTTTTAGATGAAAACATTTATTGTGAAGTGTTATTTGATTCAATTAGATTAACAATCATTTCGACAACCAATTCTGGAAGCCTTTCAAGAAATAGACATATAGGTCAAAACCCATTTGCTTTTATTTAAATTGGTGTCACACTGAAAACCCTACTGTAATTGTAAACCTAACAGATTCATATTTAGGGTCTTCATTGTTTGTAAGACATTTATGTACATTTGGTGCTTAACGTTTTCATAGCAGCTTGTCTTTTTTTTTGGCCTTTAGCAGTTATAAAGATTTGGTATACATTTGGTGGTTTCATATTAATGAATGTATTTTTACAGTTAAAATCTCTAAATAGTAATTGGTCATCCAGCAAGTCAATTGTGCCGGAAAAGAAATTAACAAATCAAATGTTATTAATCAAATTGTTCCTTACTTGTGCACGTCTGATGAAGTCCACAAGTGACTCGTAGTAAATATTTGATTTATTCTAAAATAACAGATTCTAAACAATTGGCTCTCTCAATAAATTAAAAACAGGTATTATACACCACAATAGCCCGCTATTATTGTTAAAATATGCTGTACATATTCAAACATGTTTACATAGAAGAAATTAAGAAACATCACTGTAGTTCCATTGCTGTTTTGTGTGTTTCTTAACTATTGTGTCATGTCGGACCCGCACTACGATTGATGGGGCAAGTGGTCAAAGTGAACATAACTTTTTAATTAGTGCTAATTGACCAGATCATTCAATACTTTTTAAAAATAAAGATGTGTTACATGTAGACCTTTCATGGGTAATCATTACATAGTAATTCAGGAAAGATTAATTTGCAATTTAAAATTTTAGTCATGAAAATGTTTATGGATTTACCCCACCTACCCCTATTCCAGTTCTTGGGAATGTTTGCCAGTCAGTATTGTTTTTGTAGCCTTTTATGAATGTTCAAATTCCCTAGTTTGTTGTTTACAATGTGTCAGAATTTCGCACACACCTCCAGCATAATTTATTTTAGATGCCTTGTTGAATCCATCCTGGCAGAATTTATTCTATACAGTTTGTCTAATTATTTTCTATACTGTGCACGATCCACTCTTCCTATGAATTGACTGTATTTAACTTTGTGCACACACACGGCACAACTTATCAAGTGCTGATTGATGAAACTGTAGTTGATTCTTAACTGTAAATATGTGTAGCCAAACTTGCCATTGCTATTAATAATATCGTATTTACCATGAATCAGTAAATCACTGTTGTTGAAAGAGCCTGTTTGTTCAAACGATGTGACGAACGTATACAGCATGTACGTACACTGCCATGTACTGTACGACAAATAGCAAAACATTGTAAACATTTTGTATCTCGCGCCGAAGTGTATGTTTACATGTATGTAGCGTACGTACGCTGTATACGGTCTGCACGTCCGTGAATGTACATTTTAATAGGGGTTTTACGCGAGTTTTTTGTGTCGGCGTGACAAAAACACGACGATTTTATAACCGATCTTTGTAAGTATGCCCGCTGTCTTTTTTTTTTCATCCGGCGTTTGATAAAACAAGACCCATCTTTTTCAAGAAATTAGCTTCATATTTTATTGGGAAAAACCAGAGTTTTTATTTGGGAGATAGCTAGAACTCAAGCTAATCTTCTCACATATCGTCAGGGAATTCACGTCCGTTAAATGATGTAAAATAATAATATTTCATATTATCCCAACAACACATATTTTACTGAACAACCCCAAGTGAACAAATAAAAGTGTGTATGATTAATTATCGCGATTGTTTCACCTCAATAATATAATGATAAATTATCGAAAATTCAAGGTTAGAAACGTTTTCTTTTCAACCGTTAACGTTGAATTATCCGCCATGTTGGGATATCGGGCTGTTGTTTCATTACTGGAGGAAAACGTTTGTTCGTTGCAAAATCTTTTTACGCTTGCTGTAGTAATGAGCGTGGGAACGGCCGTGACCAGCGATTAAAAAGAATGAAAAAGAATCCCAACCAGCAGTTTAGTTCGATATTTATACGCAACCTGGTAAGCTGAAAAAGATACGATGGACGTCGCACGACCGATCCTATGATGGAGTATAAAAATGTATAGAATCCGTCAAACGATGAAAAGCTGCGTGAATCAACCTTCCATCTTATATTATTTTTTAGAAGCGGTCCCGCTTCGTAGTAGTTTTGTAAAAGAAGAAATCTACAAATTGTAACCGTTAGATACAGAAAAATCCTCCCTTTTTAAACGATTATAATGTTATGCTGGCGTTAGTCGCTGGAAAGACTCAAAGTGACCGTAAGCTAGAGTATGTATTCCGGTTTTCTAAAATATATTTCTTTGCAATGTCTAAAGGAGATAGTGATATTTATTTTACTCGCGTTGTATATAATCTATGTTTTTCATTTTCTAATAAAATTCATAGGGTGATAAGGCGTATTATTTTGAGATACAAAACTCTATTTACTATCGCTCGTGATTAATTTTTCTTTTCTACAAAACTTGTTTTTAACGCCTTTTAGCTTTTCTTATTTCTTTTTCATTCGATAAAAGTTATAGAGTACATGTTTGGTCTTGAAACCTACGTGATTTCCAGAGATTAGAGTTCCCGCAGTCTCTGTCTTTCATTCTTACCTGATCCACTTTGTTATTAACTTCAGAATGATAAAAAACGATCTTGTTTATAATTACTAAAAATCCCGTATCAAGATTTGTTTTTATGCATAAATCTTTATATACATCTTCCGTTCGAAATCTCGAGTATGACAAGCTATCCGTATCCGTGTAAAGTAACTCGCACTCGTCTTTATATATTTCTTTTGAAATGATTATAATAAAAATCGTTACATTAAATGTTTAGATAAATCGTCGTATTACATCATTCCACGTAGACTGGGCGGTTATGATGAGTTTTATTTATGCATGTGAATCGCCACTAGATCGTTATCAACAATCCTAGCCTCGGCAAAGTTTGGTTTCGCGATGAGTGAACGAATTTGATTTTCTGCTTTGTTGTCGTTTAACCGCTTCAAATTCACGTTGACGCGATTTCGTACATTTTCCATCGTTTTTCCAAAAACTGAATTGTTCATGAGTTTGTATGAATCTTTTTCAAAATCAGACGTTGCGTCTTTTCTGAGTTGAGTTTTTAAATCGATGTATGATTTCATCCAACACGATTCATCAAATTCTAAAACGCGATGAATTCTCGTTAGCTTCATACCGAGTTGTAAATATAATTGTAAATTACGATATTTAAGCACGTAATTGCGTTTATCGTATAACTTTTTAAATAATTTTTAAAGGTTTGGGGCTTATTTGTTGTTTAATAGCTCGAGCTGATACGGCGACATCCATTCTTTCGGTACCGTCAACGACTCTGGCGCGAGTGGATATGCATTACGATCATCGTGTAATTCTTTGGGATATTCTAAATCAACTTCTAAAATAGCCTTTCTTGCGTTTAAATCTTCGCTCGAAAGTCTATCAATTTGTTTTCTAGTCATCCATTTAAAATTACCCGTTGGTAAAGGTTGACTCATCGCGTAACCGTACAAATTATTAGCGTATAAATACATAATATAACTCGTTGGAATCGTTTTATCGTAATCGGGCAAGTATTTATTGTTTGCTTTAGAGTATCGTTTACTTACCATACACGTTCCTCCTCTTGTACCTTTTTCTATAAATAAATGCATGTCGACATCTGTAAACAATTCTAGAGAAACTTTCGAATGTTTTAATAAAGCGTCCCAACTTAATCCCGGACTCGTATAATAATTAGCCGGATCAAAGTATACTCTCGTATACAAGTAGCGCGAAACTTTTCAAATACATCCGCCAATAAGCAAGTATCGGTACGCACGTATAAATCGTGATAATCTCCTAAATTTTACAATCAAACTTGCTATAAACGTTCTTTGCGTGCTCATATTCTTCTTTAGTAATGCGTTGGTCGTTCAAACTACTATAAAAGATTCTATTGAAGGAAAACGAGTTTCTTCAAATCTTTCAAAACTATCCATGTATTCGTAAGGATAAATACCCTTTTGTTTTAAATGATTAAATTTTTCTATATCTGATTCAAACTTTTAGTAATTGGAAAACAATTGTTTGATTTACGAGTTTATCTAACGAGGCTAGTAAAATTGAGCGCTGTCGATAAATCGTAGTTGCCTGATTGAAAAAGAAATATACTTTTTCGATATTGTTTGGAATACACGTTAGATTTCCTCGCGTTTGACTCGCGGCCTGCATAATAAGATGAGAGTCGTAACCTCGTAAATTATTAAATACAACCAGAATAAAAGTTTTATCTGGTTTTTAAACTTAGTTTTAAATTACATCTATCGTGCGCGGCGCCTCTATATTTACCGGTAATGTGACAATGATCTCTAATCTTTGTGTAAGATTTTAACTTTTCATCGTCAATTTATTTCTACAAACCCAACAACAACATTTTGAGTCGTCAAAATCATGAAAATAAGATTTTTCACATATCCAGCACTGTTTAGCATCTTCTTCATCTTCTTCAGTCGTTATTATTTTTTGAGAGTTTTTAAATATCACGTTGATGTTTTCTTCTTCTTTTTCTAATTCATTTAAAAAATGTTTAGCGGCATCTTCTCCTCGGTATACGACGGGAGCGCGAGTTTTCACCGTCGCACCGAACGGCGACGTACGAATAACCGCAAACGACGTGTTCTTGTAGTTTTTTAGTATTAGTTGTATTCACGTCGTCAATCTTTTAATAATACTTTCAAAGTCGGCGTATATAACGAATGGAACTTTCATCTTTTATGAAAATTTATAAATTTTACCGTATCGTTTTACCCTTTTCCGGCATAACGACCGTCGTCGGTCTGTCGTTTATTCCTACATTTTACGTGGTTTTCGAGATACGCTTCCGTCGAAAAACCCTGTAAACACCTCAAACAAAAATATTGACGATGATTGTGTTTCGTTTGGTCAAAAGTAATTTATTTACATCTTTAATCCAAACGTAGTGAGATCTAGTTCCTTTTCTTCTTTATGAATTAATAATAAATTAATACGATCTAGTTCCATGGGTTGATCGCTAAGTTTGTAAACTAGTATCGATTTTTGATTCGTAACCAAAAACGTTTATCGCGATAACATTTTGTTTCTCCACTTTTTTTATTTGATTTATCGGAGTTGGAGCCTCGATATTATCAAAAATTAAACCATCCTCCGTTGGATAATTTCTCGTTCTTTCGGGATGAATTTTCACGGGTAAAAAGTGCGCAACGCCCACCGTAAACAATCATCGTCTTTGTTTTTTACGTTGATGCACGCTTTTTTATTTTTTATATAGTCCGGTAACTCGATATAAGAACCGCCTCTTAAAGGTTGATATTTCGCGTATAGTAATATTCATATCTACGATACGAACTACCTCCCATCCAGAACCCTCTTGCGTATTTTTTCTAAAGACTCTTGAATTTGTGAAAAACGGTATTGAATACATCTTTGATACTATCCAAATTCAATAAAACAATTTGCATATTATTATGAAAATTAAACTCTTTATCATCGATCGTGCATGTCTAGTTTTTCTTTACGTAATTTAATACGTATATATATATATATCATAAACTTAAATGATGTAAATTCTTGCAAGTCTATACCAAACTTATCTATAATCTTAGGCTTTACCGCTTCCCAAAAAAGATTTAAATCTTTTCTTTGCTATGATTCAGCGGAACGACCATTCTTCGTTCGCGTAAATATCTTCCGCGTCGTCTTCGGTAGTTTAAATCTCAACTCTTCTTCTTGCCCGTAAAACCTTTTTAATAGTGGCGATGTAGTCTTTTTAACAACCGCCCACTTTTTACCCGCGCCGCGTTCTGGTAGCTCAATATTTTCAACCGCTATACGCTCTTTAGTTCAACAAAATTTAATTTATACAATGGCCTTTTTTTTTTTTTTTATTTTTTTTACCGCGTTGTAATAAGAACGTTTATCAACTTTATACCCTTGCTGTTTTGCACAAAAATTATTGGCTCATGTTCTCGCGTAAAATCTTTCAATTCTCTCAATGTCCATTTCGAAATATAGCTTCTTCTTTCTTCCATACTCTCTTCTCATTATTAAACAAGATAATATTATTATTGTTTTGCTTATATTTTTTCCATACCTTGTTAAAGCTATTTTTAACAACCTTCTTCAACACCTACTACTTCCCAACACACTGTCATGCTCCACCGCGCAAGCGTGACGTCATCGTCTTTCTTGATGACGTCATCATGATCAACCAACACCTCCTCCTTTTTTTACAAATCTCATCCTCAATCACACCCTAAAAGGGTACTTGTCCTAGAACCAGCATCTATCATACTACTCACGTCCTACCGCGGAGAGAGAGAGAGAGAGAGAGAGAGAGAGAGAGAGAGACCGTTGTTTGACTTTTCAAATGGATACTTTATTCACATCAATTAAAAATTATTACAATTCCATTTGATAAATAAATATATATGTACAAAAAGCAGTCATAACTGCCATGGAATCAGTAAATAAACAATTTCAATACAATAACAGTGGTATTACCTTTAGAAGGAAATGTAATTAAGCAATAGAACATTATTTAAACAGTTGTATAAACACATAAGCAGAAAAAAATCTCTAGGGATATTTAGAAAAGGTGGTGTTTCCTTTTTAGGAAAAAAAAAACTAGTAATAAAACGTTAATTTAACAAATATAGACATAAAACAAAACATAATACACAAGTTTTACAAAGAGTTAATGAAGCTTATTTTTAAAAAAGTTAATAATCAAAAAAAGCAAAGAATGTATTTGCAAACATTAATACAAAATTTGTTTTGATAAGAAACAGAAACGAGGCGGTTAGAAAAGCCATATGAACTCCCCATTAACGACGGTGAAAAGAGCATTGTTTATAGACCATTTGTTGTTGAAGGTAACAGTATTATGAGAAGATTTATAGAAATTGTATTCAAGAAGGATTCTGTATTGTAGTTGAAAACGCCAGATTATTAAAGGATCGGTGTAACGAGAGGTGCGATAAAGGGTATATATTACATACTTGCAGCTGACGATGAGGAAATTGGCCAGTCTCACAGCCTCCCTACTGCGGCGCCTAGCGTGTGGAATTAGTGCCCAATAGATGTTGAAGTTTAGCTGAAGATCAGGAAGCAGGAGACAGATGAGGCGATGAAGTAGGTTGAGGGTTGGTTGAATAGAAGGACAGGTGATGAACATGTGCCAGATCGTGCCCCTCTCACCGCACCATCCACAAAAAGAAGAGATGTCGGGGTTGAGGTGTTGAAGAACTGGGAGAGAAGGAATGACGTTGTGTAGAAGTTTAAATTGCATGTCCCCCTGTTTTTTTCTTGTGGGAAGTTCATAGATTTGTTTCCATTGTATTTCATTTTCTTTGTCGAGGAAACCTTGCAGGTGCCAGAAAGTGATGGTGTATTCTGGCAGATGGTTCACAGTGGAGTTGATGATAGCGTAGATTAGTTTGGATGGTGCGGAGAGTCCTTTGATGTTAGACGAAATCTTGATGTTTAGGGGCAGATCTGGCTGGTGACAGATGCGAATAAGAAGAGCTGGAGCGTGAAGAAAACCTTGGAGTTAAGAACGAAGGAAACATGCGGACGAGAACAGAGTGCAGACGTTGAAGATCGGAGTTGAGGAAGACGACGGGAGAGTGGGCGTGCTCTGGGTATTACTTGTGAAAGGTCGTTGACCGCGATCCATTCTCCGGTGGTGGGGTTGATGACGTGGCGCACTAATTTTATTCCACACGCCAGGAGCCGAGGCCGAGAACGGCACGACCTCAGCAAACGCCTCATCGTCAGCTGCAAGACTAAGAATAGAACTGTTAATGGGAGGTTGAACACATGGCTAAGACAGTCGTGTGTTATTTGAAGTTGAGCTCCGTAGCCATCCAAAGCACGCATTATTTCAGTATAATATTCAGGTAGAGAAGAAAAACAATTTGGATTTAGTTTGGTAAATAAAAGATGATAGTCAAGATTTAACTTTTGATAATTATTTAGATAGTTTTTGAAAAAAAAAGGCAGGATGCGAGGAATTTTGTAAGAAGCGTTGGATTTGGGTAAAACGAAAAGTGAGTACGCGTGCTTGGAGGCAGGCAAGGCCGAGTCCCCCTCTGTCAGTTTTTTGAAAGAGAATTTCTTTTTTAAGGTGGTGTTTTTTTGTGGGCCAGACGAAATCGATGAGCATTTCCTGGAGTTCACTAAGTACAGAAGGAGGAGGTGCAATTGTGGCCAAGCAGTGGAAAATTTTGGAAGCGGCCAGCTGATTGGCCACAAGTATGCGACCTTTAAAGGAGAGAGCTAGAGAGAGAGTTTTCCAAGAGTTTAAGGTTTTAGAGAGTTTTTCTTTACATTTGGTCCAGTTTTGTTTTCATATGTGAATGTATTTCTAAGTGAACTCAAGAAATGGTAGCCCCTCGCTGTTCCATTGGAAACCGAGGGGCCTGTCATTTCGTCCGACCCACGATCCAACCCATAACCCCTGGGACTTTTTATAGTTAAGACGAGCAGCAGAGGCGCGACTGAAAAGGCTATACGCCTTTTCGATCGCGCTGAAACCCACATCGGACACGGCCGTGCATCCAAAAATAAATAGCGCCCTCTTTAGCTTTTAGTGCCAGGCGCTCGAACTTTGCCCTGTATGCAAATTAGGCTATTGAATTCGTCCGTGTTCGTAGAATTGCGTAGACCTTTTGGCTGTCTGTGATTGGTTCATAGTAAAATTAATATTTAAATGAAATGAATAGGGTTATTAAACATCATATGTAAAATGGAAATACATGCAAATTAGTAAAATAAATTATTCATGAGAGAACGAAAGCAGACTCGCCATGCCCAGTTTCGTGAAGGTCATTATTTTAGCGAGTCACGTGCGAAAATTAAGTGCCGGAAAAATTGCCTTTTCTCTGAAAACGAAGTTTTTGCTGCTGTAAAACAGATACCTACTTTGAATTCAACTGTCTGTCCATCACCCATGCTGATTTTGAGTTAAGGGGAGCGGTAACGTTTTAGTAATAAGGTGATTTCCACGGGAACAATTTTGTGTTTACAATCGTACACATCGTGAAAGCCGCATAGTACATGTATATGTACAACACACGTGTGGGTGAGTACAACGACAACGTGTACTGTGTAGTAAGTTATGTAGGCCTATGTACATATGTACAGATGGTGTCAGGTCAATTCGACCCAAAAACCAACTCGGACCCACGCCAACTCGGACCCACTACCAACTCGGACCCATGCCGACTCGGACCCACTACCAACTCGGACTCTCATAGCCACTCGGACCCACTACCAACTCGGACCAAAACCAACTCGGACCCACTACCAACTCGGACCAACCAGTACCAACTCGGACCCAACAGGTACCAACTCGGACCCAACCAGTACCAACTCGGACCCAACAATGACTGAATCAGTTCTTGTTGGTAGTTTCAGGAATATTTAGGTTTTGACCTGGAAAGCTTTCGCCGGTGGATGTTTTTGTTGTTGGCCCAAACCAATCTCGGAAAGATTAAAACATAAACTAGTTTTTTGTTTTGTTTAATACAGACGTGCAGTTTTTGGATCGAAGTTTTTGGATGTACAAACATTCACAATGCGACAGACACAAAATAAAATTCTAATCAATATCTTTTAAAATTTGCCAAACATTGTCAAATGGAATAATGGGTCCGAGTTGGTAGTGGTTGGGTCCGAGTTGGTAGTGGGTCCGAGTTGGTAGTGGGTCCGAGTTGGCATGAGTCCGAGTTGGTAGTGGGTCCGAGTTGGCGTGGGTCCGAGTTGGCAGTGGGTCCGAGTTGGCATGGGTCCGAGTTGGCATGGGTCCGAGATGGTTTGGGTCCGAGTTGGATCGAAACCGTACAGATCCCTGTGTACATTGTACTTGTATTTTATAGTTTTAGTACAGTTGTGTCTTTTTTCACTTATAGTTATACCGCAGAAAACACTTGCATTTCTAGATTTTTTGTGCCTAAACCTGATATAAGTTGCATAATCCTACCTTTCAATTTTACACAAACACCAGTGACAGTGACAAACTGATTGAGAATCAGATTGAGAAACGTGAAAAACAGGATTGATCCATTTTATTGACATACCATCATGACCATAGACTGGGTCTACCTCCAACTGGGTTAAGTACTGTACTTCACATTTTTTTTCATATCATTTCCTCCTGCATGATCTGATAATGCATGTTTACTATGTTAGGCAAGTGTATGTAGACCATTTTCAATAATCAGGTTTGCACTTGCCTATTTACAATTTTTCTCGTACACATTTTAGGAATTTTTTTTTTCATGTCATTACATGTCTTAGTTTACACCTTGGGTCAAATTTAGAGGTACGTTGGATCAAATTCAAAGGTAGTTGCGACAATCGTAATCCTCCATCCTCCCAATGGTTGTAGACCGGAGGGTTACGACGGAATATGTACACTTTTGGTAAATATTTTTATTTTAAATGTACACAATTGCACCGTCATTATCAGAAAAGTGTTCTTTCATATTTTAAATATCAAAAAATTAAAAGTAAAGTGTAACTAGAGAAAAAAGTACGTTACCAGATTTTCATGCATTGGTTGTACCACAGCAGCAGAGCGGTGAGTTTCACACATTACGCATGCACACACGCATCCGTCGCATGGACCTTGCACAGCACTCACGCCATCACGTGACCGTAGGCCTGACAAATCGGGTTGTCAGGCCAAGTGAGTGCGTGCGTGCTGTGCAAGGTCCATGCGACGGCATGCGTGTTTCACACGGCTTGATAGAATCGCAACCTTTCAATGCACGTAAATCTGGGTACTGTAGGAATTTGTTTTATTTTTTACACTTTACTTTAATTTTTTCGATATTTAAAATACGAAATACTTTTTTTGTGATAATGACAGTGCAATTGTGTACATGTTGAAAAAGAAAATGGACAATTTACAAAAGTGTACATGTGTTCCATTGTAACCTCCGATCTACGACCATCAGGAGAATGGAGGGTTACAATTATCATAAGTAATCCAAAGGTACCCTTACGAATTGACTGAAGTGTCCTTAAAGTGGCTGTTGATATGAAAGCATTATTCTTCGATCTTGTGGAGACTTGGTAATTGTACACTTTTTGAATTTCAGGAGTGGTACTGAGATGGTGTCGCCACACAATTGTGACAAGACGTTGAAGGGGTCCTCATTCCACACACTACCCTAGCTGTTCGGTTAAACTCCGTGTGAATGAGCTCGCCGCCCTGCTCATTTAAAGAGCAAAATCAACTCAAATCTCTGCAGTTGCTGGACTGCGTGATCTTCTAGAAGATGCAGCTTAGAGTGATTGATGCTGTTGGGAAGTGCCTTCTGTAGCACTCCATGAAGCTCTTGATACAGGTATCTGCAGCAACATTTTATAATATAACAAAAAAAGAATTCATAGGGTTAGACATTTTTAAAGTGAAACAAATTGAGCTGCTGTAAGAAAACTGTTTAAAGTTTTTTGGCATTGAAAATAAAATTGATTGAACAATGCATACGTTCATTGTTCACATCATTCTAATATTTTGTTGACATCAATCTAGAAATATTGAACCCATAAAATGTAGCTATTCAGACTTTTTTTTTACCTATTTTCTTTATGTCGTCTTGTGTGACTGGCTTAGCATGATTGATCGCATGATGGACATCGGCAAACATCATGAAAGTTTCCCTGAATTTTTGTCCAATTTAGCAGCTTGTCTGACGAGTTCAGATGCTGACAGACTGGGATGTTATCATAGGACATTCCTTCAAGAGTATGTCTGGGAGCTTCTGTGAGAGCCTGGATAACATCGGCCTACATATAATGGTAAGTAAAATATAACATTAACATATTTGCTTTTTTATAATACAAATATAATATTATTTAAAAGAAAAAACTCCTGAAAGGATATAAGAATAATGTTTTCTTTATAACCTGACAGCATCTGTGAACATGGTTCCCGACAAAGGACTTTCCATGGTATGCCTGGCGATTCACTTTAAATTGTTTAAGGACATCGTCCAAACAGCCAGCTACTGGTCCTGTCTCAACTGTGGCCTGACATCTGTATTATCCTGCATAAATGAAAGCATGTAAATACATCACTGTTGAGAATAGAGAATTTTGTAATAGGCACTTTAGTTTCATTTACATGTCATTAAATTTAAAGAATTATATTTATGTACCAGTATTTGGAGCTCATGTCTTAGATTGAATGCTCTTTTCGCCATATCTTGGAAGGTGTTATCAACCACCTGGAGGTCATTCTGAATTATATAAAGAGGCAGTTCTTCCCTCTACTTCCTCCAACTCTGACTGAAGTTTTTGACGATTTGCTTTGAGGGCTTTCTGCTGCTCTACTGCAGCATTCACTTGCTGCTCAAAGTTACACTGAGGGAATATATTGTCCTCTTCATCATTAGTGATGCCAGTCACACACAAGGCAAAGAGCTTTGAATCCAGCCTTTCACATTCTTGCTCCAGCATGTCAAACAGTTTCTTGAAGATTCCTAATGACATATGAAGACTTGGCAATACAACCTGATTGTAACAAAACATGACAAAGGTAAATAAATATACATGTGCATGTAATTTACATATTTTTGTTGTTACAGGAATTCAGTGTCAGCTTTCATACAGTACACTTTACTTACATAGTCAAGAGGAATGTCAAGCATTGGTAGTGAGATGATGCTGTGAGACACATCTTTGGCACGGGTTTTCTTGCTCCCATCTTGGCAGTAGGTTGCATAGTCCTCATGGATCATCTGCAGTGTGCGAGGATGGAAGATTGCCCCTGTCTGAATGTGAAGACTGCATTGACTCTCGTGTAGCCAGACAATACAGGCAGCAGTAACGTGCTGTAATAAAACGTAAGGTAATAAAAAACTTTAAGACAGATTCAAATTTTTATTTGTATTATATCTACATGCTTTCTTCTTAAATGCTTTAGAAGCAATTGAAGATGAGTATGCTTTAGTTACCTTACATTTAATGACTTAAGGAAAGAGAAAATCAACTGCTGAAAGACAGCGACAGTGCTTTTTTTTTAACATACCGTTACAACTGCACAATCCATAGACCTTAGTGAGGATTTCATAATCTCCAAAGAACAATAATCTGATGGACTTCCCTCTGAAAGAAAACCAAAACTTGTTATAATGTTGCTAATCATTCACTGATGGTATTGATTGACCTCAACGAATGATCAACAAATTTTCTTTAATTGCAGTTCAAACAAACACAATCTGTAAATAACACTTGACTTTGTCTATTTTTGTCTGCAGAAGAATAGCGTCAAGGTTTCTGCAGCTTAAGGACTCTACAGAAGGTATGTGGCTAAGAATACAGGGTTTAAGATTCCCCTATGACTAGTTTTCCTCCATTTAAAATGTGTATTTTCGCCCGTTTAACCAAACAAACTTCTGTGACAAAAACTTTTTTAATTTTTGTTTTATACCTTATCATTTAATTATTTGGCTCTTACCTCCATGTCTGCTTACGCAGCTTGGCTAGCTGCTCCATAACAGGGGAGTACTTTGCGTAGGTTTGCAGCAGAATCATTGCCTTCGTAGCAAAGAAATACCACTGTGTTGCTTTCTTCGAGTTGGGATGGTGGGTGTTTGCTATCTGGAAGCACATTTTGAAGAATCTCCCCCTTGTCTCCTCAATTTTTAATCCATACTTCATTTGTCGGAATTATGTTATGTGCCAAGTTAATAAGCCATTTCTACAATAAATTACATAGGAAAAATGCACAATAATTAAATTATTTTATTTTATTTGTTGTTTTACCCATACACCCAATGTGAAATGCACTGTACGTATACACAGTGCTATGAGTCCGGCAGACAAAATCTAAGTGCTGACCACTTGGGATTCAAACCATGGCCCTGCATTCCTAGAGCAGATTTCTTAACCAGTAGTGTTGAACTGGCCTCGGTAGCAGGCACACTCTGTGTGTAATGGTTAAGACGTCTGCTCTATAATGCGGGGTTGGCTCTACTAATCCCACTCGAGTTGTTAGCTTGTGGTTTTTTTTCCAAGGGACCCCAGAAGCACTGTCAGAGTAAACTGCCTATTACACATCAGTGTTTAGGTATACAAAATAATATATTCTTTATCCCTGATGCAAATTATCACATCTTTTGGGGAAAAAGAATTGATTTTATTAACTCTGTTACAGTTTCAGAATCACTGGGGAACATCAGCAAATCAAAGTCATCCAACAACATCACACTTCATGCCGATCAAGATAGTCAAAGATCATCCTGCTGAGGTCAACTACTGTTACACATGGTACTTCCTGTATTTCCATCCCATCCATTCCTTTGGCACTTGAGCATTTAAAAGCAGAGGGGTCATCCTCCCAACAACATTATCTTGGAGTAGTGCTGCTTGTTGTTTCCTCATTGAATATTCAGAGGGTATGGGCATTCCAGCAAAGTTGAGGTATCTGAAAAAGGAAAATCCCATACCAAGTCTGCCTTGAGCTGCACTGCAAAAATGTTTGTCCACAGTGATGAGGCTAAATGTCACCTTGTTTGAGAGTTTACAACTTGAATGATCACTGCTTTGAAAACTGTTCACAGAATGAGCCCTTGTACAGAGTATCTAATGATGGAAATCATCCAGGCGAAACAATTGGAACTTTATTCACTGTATTGAGAATGAACTATTTAGTGTAAATTTGACTGACACAAATTTTATCTTTTGTGTAATATTGGTTAGCTATTTTTCATATCAAGTTTTGAATAATTATTTACCTGCGGAGCTTCCTTACTGCTCCCATGCCAACTGGCAGTCCCTCATCATTGCTAGTGACTGATTGGCACTCATTGTGTCTCCAGATTTAGGGTCACTAGATGGATGATTAGAGTCTTTGGCTTGTTCTTGACTTATGAGCTTGACATAAGCTGGCTATGATTTTTCATAAAAAATATATATAAATATACATAAAATTGTAATGAGCAAATTTAATGTGAAGTCTTCAGAAATTAAAGGTAAATTACATCATTGGTTTTGGATGAATACATTCATTTAAATCATCTATTTTTCAAAATATACATCATAAAACTATCCTGTGAAAATTTTTGCAAAATCTGTCTTCACGTTTTGAGAAATCAATGAACAACGGTTTCTGTTTTGTCAGTTGTTTTTGTGCATGTTACTAAATATAATTTTTCCTTCTCGCGAGAAGAAAAGTATTTGTTTTACCAGTTTTTTACAAAACTAGAGCACTTCAGGTAGAAATATTTCAAGGAAAGTTTTCTACCATGATCATCCTTATACCATACAATTAATGTGTAAATCTGTGAACTTTTAGATTTTTGATCTTACCAATCCTGTGATATATCTTTAAAGGAGACCTGTTTGATATATTCTCAAATTATAATCATAAGATTGATAGCACTATTTTCTGTGTTCTTTTTCATACCTACAGTAATTTCTATATGTATTAAAGCAAAACCAAAGTGATTTAAATACTAAGATCTGAAGTGTTTTAAATTTACTACTTACCCTGCCAAGAGTTTTAAGTCTAGCATTTTGTGTTTGTTTGAGTTCAACCAGGTCCATCTATCAGCCGCTTCTTCAATCTCTGGGAATCTGGAGCTCCTCTTGTGTGCTGTGATGCTAGAGATTTGAGTAAGCGCTGCTTCAATGGCCTGATTTGAAGAATTTTGGTGGCTTTTTGATGGGGAATCTGGTGCACAATAAACTGCAGACTTATTTGAAGGTTTGGAGCTTTTGGGGGCATATATGACATTTCATCTGCTCCAGCTTGCCCAGTGAGCCACACTGGATGCAGACTGTTTGAAGTGATTGGAGTTGTACTAATACCCTTGGAGATACAGTTACGTCTTGAATGTTCACTGCTACATTGCAGACTGGGCATTTTACAACCTTTACTATTCACATGGTGAAACCAACCAAGCAGACATTCTGCACAAAAAGTTATGTTCACACGTAGTTTGAACAGCAGGGTGAACCTAAGACGCAATTGACAAATGCTACAAACAAACAAACTCTCCTCAGTTGTAGGTGAATGAAGGATGTCTAAGTTCAATGGTACAAGGTCAGATTCAAACGGACCTATGTTGAAAGACAGTGGACCGGTCTCAACCTCACTGACTTGTTTCCATGTTATAGCCATATTTGGCAAGCCGTATCCACTTCTTTTACGCTTAACTGGTCGACCACCTCTGCAAAATTGGATGTACAGTTCACAAGTTTTACATGTCCCAGTTCTTGAGTGTTTTTCCCAAGTAATGGAGGAAGTTTCTCTATGCTCAGCTTTTTCAAGACATTCCTCCCTCAAGAACCTTGTGCACCTCCAACATAAATTTTGGGGATGAACTTGATCATCATCAAGCCACACGCTTAGTTGTAGCAGTTCATAAATTTTCTTTGAGTAGGTTTTTACAGGAACTGTTGTATTTTGTTTTATATTACTGGTAGATGACTTTGAAGCTAAACGCCCACACCCCTGCAGTCTGCAAAGTTTGTTAAGTGCTTCTTGATGAAGAGTGAAACTCATGATTTTACATGTTGTCAATAAATAACAAAATAATAAACAAAGGAGAACATCACTTATGTTTTATGGCATGCTTACTTAGTTGATGTCCACTTGTTTGATGTAGACGAGCAAGAGTAGTGTCTCAGAATTTTGTAATTCCTGCCACTAGTAGTACACTTACGCATATGGCGCTGTTGCGCGAACGACTGGCAAGTGGTTTAGTTCCCGCCGCTAGGTACACTTTTCCGGCATGTTATATAGCTCGAACGACTGGTAACGAGTTTATTACTACTATCTCACCCACGTACACGCGTACGTTGTTTACCTAAAACTCGCGAAAACCTTGTACTTCACTGTCAAATTACATGAAATTTACCGCTCCTCTCAACCAAACATGGAAATTATTTTGAGAAAAATATACTTTTTATTAAAGTGTCTAGTGTAAATTTGGAAAACCTAATCTTTATGTGACAAGGGGAAACATGTAGGTCGCCCGCATCATAAAAAACGTAAACATACGGATCTTTCGCTCACGCATACGGCGCAAATAAATCAAGAGATTTCAAGCTTTTTGGAACACAAAAACCGAATTAAGTGTAATGGGAAGCTTGAGATCCAACATAGAACTGGCAAATATAAAGGCCAAAATTTAACTTGTCTATATCGATGGTCTTCTTATTGTTTGATTTTTCCTGACTATTTGTACAGGATTTGGATATTGTTATAGCTAGGACGCCATGTTTGTTTTACTTCAACCATGACGTCACGTCCATTTCGTGCTGGAGTAATGAAAACTCCGCTCGAATAAATACGACCAGCTTTTATTGCACGCACAATAGCAGCAAGAACGGCCGTGGAGGCGATACAAAACTGTTATATCGTCCGCGTACCGCGCCGAGCAGCGCAACAGAAAGTATCCGTTTCTGGGGAGCAGCAGAAACTATTTTTATTTAATTTAGGAACGTAAATTATTGAGTGAAAGGTTCAATTATGATAGAATAAAGCAGTCCCGAGCGGGCATCCTCGACGAATTCCCTTCTCGAAGGGGAAGGGTGATCAGGGGAACCACAGACTTTAATGAGGCTCTCAGAACCGCTGTATAAATGTAGAAAAAATATGGCATGAAAACGCTCCCAAAGCCCATGGCCCTCTTCATTGTTCCGAAAAGGTAGTCGTAGTTAACGTGTTAATGTCGAAAAAGCTTTTTTTTGGTCTAGGTTGACCACAGCTAAAGGAGGAGAATTATTTGAAATTAGAGATGGAAATAATGTCACGAATGGAGAGAAATGTTATCGAAAAAGGATCTT